>VXAU01003742.1:85666-129217 GCA_013399695.1 Formicarius rufipectus | reverse complement strand
GCCTCGCGTCCGGGCAGCGCGGCACCGCCGCGGCTCCCGGGGCGGCCGGAGAGCGGCGCTGGCAGCGCCTGGGCCTCGGCGGAGACGGGGGAGCCGCGAGGAGAGTGGCCACGGCCCGGGTGGGAGCGGCGGCCGCCCGTGGAGCGCCCAGTTGGGCGTCCCTCCCCGCCGCACCGGGAGCCGCGCAGGGCCCGGAGCGGTGCGGGGGCCGCTCGCGTTCTCGAGGCGGGGGGAAGGCGGGGGCGCTCCCCGCGTTACCGTGCGGGCGGTGCTGGCGCTGCCCCCGGAGGGCCCGCCCGGGTTTTGGGAGGGTTTGGCTCCTCGGCACCGCTGCCTTCAGCTCTCGGTGCCGGCTGTTAATGCCGTGCCTGCGGACTTATTGCAAAGTTGTGTCGTGCTTCGCTTGTGGCAAATTAGTGCCAGTGTCCCACTCCAGCAGAGAGTTTGCTTCCTGAAGCTGTAGCGCTATTAATAAACAACTTTGGTTATAAATACAAGGTTTTTAGAGATGTGGCTTTAATTAATTTCCGGTGAATTTGTTGGCACATGAGCTGCCCTGGGCTGTCCTGTCGTAGGAGCTGCGGTTTCTGCGCGGGGAATTGGCACTTTTAAGCTGCCCTGGTGCCTCTGTGGCTGAACTCCTACGAAAATGTTTGATGTGGGAATTAGTTGTTCGTTTGGTGTAGCGTGGCCAGGACTGGGACAACATTCTTTTATTCTGGTCTTATGATCACTAAATGACTCTTAATTATGTGATCTGCCGAGTGGGAGATGGGAAGAACCAGGAAATGCTTTTAGATGGAAGTTCTGGAGTAACTCAACTCAGATGAGTGTTTGGGATTGATTGTTTTGAAGTGGGAAAATAGCTACCTGTGTTTCTTCATGTGGAAAGCTCTTACACCCTCTTCCTCAACTGCCATCTCCCTTTCCCCATCCTTAAGGAAAAGAAAAGGGAATTTTTTTACTGCTTTTTATGTTGAAAGTGAGGTGCTCCACCAGCAGTTATGGGCCTGTTTGACATGTGTTTGCTGTGTGTCTGTAACACCCCAGGATTGCCTACACAGATGTGGCTCGAGCAGGTGTTTGCAGGGGCTCTGTGCTCCTCTCCCTGGTGTTGTTACACAGAGCTGGAGAAGGCCATGACCACTGCATCCTGCTCCAAATGGAAACATGGGCTAGATTGGTCCTTCTGTGTTTTATTGCCACTTTATCATTTTGGGGGAATTCTGAAAGATTTTTTTCCTGTCAGCTCTTGAAATCTTGAGCTGCAGTTGTGGAATAGAAATCCAATCCTACCATACAGGAAGATGTGATGGAATTTGGTGCTTCTGATGGGAAGAATAAAATTGTGTGTGTGGACAAACTTGAAGGAAGATTGGGGCAAAAGTGATAGAATGGATTTTGTTTAGTTTTTGTTGTTTTCTTCCTCTTCCGTGATCTAGTAGTTTATTTTAAGGAGCCATTCTCTGCCTCC
Organism: Formicarius rufipectus; assembly: GCA_013399695.1. Classification (NCBI taxonomy): domain Eukaryota; kingdom Metazoa; phylum Chordata; class Aves; order Passeriformes; family Formicariidae; genus Formicarius; species Formicarius rufipectus. The sequence goes on along the minus strand of VXAU01003742.1, from coordinate 127,743 downwards.
TGTCTCTGCAGGATTTCCTAAAAGATGGGAAGAGGCATACAAAGGTGAAGTGGATTGATCTTTAAAGAATAAATAAATTTCATGTCTCAGATCTGGAGTAGATGTATTTTTCATGCCAGTTAAGTGTTGTAAAAGTATTATATAAAACTGGGTTTGTATTTCTGGAAATTTGACTTGTTTATTTAGAGATGACTTTTAATAGTCTAGGTTGCTGCTAGGGAGTGTGTTGGTTATAGATATCACATGATTGACAGGAGAAGTTTCTGTTCATACACTCAATTTCATCAGCTTTTTATTTCCAGGCTTCTTGCATGCTTCAAACAGAAAATCCCATCCTGCATTCCTCTAGGTGAATGTTTAGGAACAAGGACAACTTTATTAAATAGTTTTCAAACTTTCAAGTTCATCTTGAAAGTTTCAGGGTTATTCATTTCATTAAGCTTTGTCTGATGGTGAATTTTAAGCCAGAAAGTCTGAATTGTGCGGGTGGTGGTTTTTATTAGCTTGGTAATGTTTGTTGGGGCTTTTTTTTTTTTTTTTTGTAATTTTTGGGTGAGTTTGTGCAGTGAATGTTGCTGACTGCTCCAGCTGTGTGCAGGGGTGTGGGCTAAGAGAATGTGCTTTTGCAGCATGGGAAGGTGAGAAAGGGTGCAGAACTTACCTGGGGGTGGTTAATTTGCCAGCTGTGGACCCGCCTGCTGTGGGAGCTGACCTCTCCATGGGGACAAGGGTATGGTGGCTAACGGGGATGTGTGTGAGAAACTGCTTTCTGGACTTAGAAAGCTGAGATTTCATCTTTAGTGAAGTGATCCAGGTATGGTCACTTAGGAGGATTTCAGCAGTACTTCCTGATGCCTCATTCCAAGCCTTATTGGAATATTTGGCTGCTGTTATGCAATGTTGCAATGAGTGTTTCCTTTCTGCTTATTAAAATATTGCATAAATGTCAACAGTTCTTGACAGTGGATTGAAGAACTAGATGTGACAACAATGGGTGTATTGAAAAGCTTAAGGTTAAGGCGTTTTAGTGGAAAATCAGTTTTTATTTGTATCTTAGTTTGGAGTTAAACCATTAAAACCCATCTGCAAAATAATTAGGTGTGCTACCTTTCAGTATTACAGAAAAGCTCAACCAAAATGCTGCAGTGACCGTTTCTGCCTGACCTCTGTGTCCCTCGTATTAAGATTTCTCTGGAGTGAAGTTTGCGTCAAGCAGACCCAGTTGGGCTTCTAGTCTGCAAAGCTGTTAAGTTTAATCTTGTTCCAGTTTAATTTTAATGTCATGGATTGAAATTATATGCATGGCCATTTTTCTTTTTTGCGAAGAGTTGGATTTGGAACGAAAGCAAAATGGCTCGAGGACGCAAGAGCAATAGCATCAAACAGAGCGACTTCACTAACAGCACCAACCCTCAGGATTTAGAGAGAAGACTTTTTGTCGGCAATTTGCCCACAGACCACATGACTCGTGAAGAAATGGAAGAGATATTTTCAAAATATGGCAAAATCAGGGGTTAGTATATTATCTTATGGCTTTTTGTGGCAGGGATTTCAATGAGACATATCACTCCATGGTTGTCAAGTGCTATTTGATGATGATGAGAGGAGTGACTAATGTTGTTCCTGAAAAGTGACCTTTTAATACTAATTTTTTCTGCCTGCATTTTCTCTGGAAAAGCAGTTCCTTCAGTACAGCTCAAATGTAATGCAAATATATCAACTATGTTTTAGCTTTTGGGGTCACAGTGTGATGTTACAGTGCTCTTTGAAGTGACTTCATAGCCTCTTAATCAAATCTTGGTCACTTCATGGGCTGTATTTTGGTCACTGCCTTGTCAGAAGAGAGTTGATCAGAGCCTTTGAGCTCTGCCTTTTGATCCTGGTGGATTTGATTCTTCCCAGGAAGCTTGCCATAGTGGTTGCTGGGTAGAGCCCCTTTGGGAGTTCAGCTGGTGGGGTTAGGTGTGGGTCAGCACTCTCTCGTGGTTGTAACTGGTCTTGCCCTGCTGTTGACTCTTGCAGCCCTCAGCATGTACCATGGCTATGGGTTCGTGCAGTATGACCGTCTAGAAGATGTCCAGGCCGCTCTGGACGGTGAGAAGGGTCGCCTTTATAAAGGGTATAGATTAGGTAAGGAAAACTGCTCTGTGCTCTCCTGACCCCAGCATGCGTTCGGGAGAAAGAGAGAGTGCTTTTGTTTGAAAGCTCTCTGAAACTTGCCTGGCGTTAATCTCAAATCACTTTTACTCAGTATGGATTTGCCTCCTGGGTTCCTGCTGTGTGCTTCACCTGTAGTGTGGCGCACCTTGCTACCTGGGCCTTACTCTGCATTTTTATGTGCTAGTGTTTGGGAAACTCTGTTACCCTGTGTAAGAAACTGTGCAACAAGTAAGCCCTGGAAAGCAATAGCTGGAACCTCCAGCACAGAATTTAATAACATTTGTAAATCAAAACTGGGCTTCATCTTGACATGCTCAGAGAAATTGGTCACAGCACTTAGCGACTGGTTGGATAAGTAACCTTAACTCGGATTTTTGCCCATGTGGAACCAGCCTCCTAAGCAGTGCTATAAATACTGAGTACTTTAAAAAGCACATTTTCATAAAGATGAAGATAATTCTGCTAAATATGCTGAGAGCAGACTTAAAGGGAAATGAATGGTTAGAAATCCACGAGTAATCTTTTAAATGGAAGGGAAAAAATTACTTTGAAGTAAGCCTGTGCTAATTTGAAGAAAAACAGTTTGCCTTAGAAAGGAATGAAAGGAGCAATAAATAGTATCCTGTGGGAAGGTGTGTGTACAGTGACAGATATGAGCCTGGAGATGGAAATGGAGGCAAATAGACAAGGAGGATAGAAGGATACAAGAAGAAACCTTGTCCGGCATTGTCCAAGTATAGAGGCTTAAACAGGAACAGCTGTAGCTGTTTTAGGAGCTAAAGGGTAACTGACTGGAAATGATAAAATTTCTGACTGGAGGGGACCAGTTAATGTTTTCTGCACTCTGTTTTTGAAGAGGCAGAAGGTGTGTTTGATATAATTTCCATTTCAGTAGCAAAACAAAAAAGGTAAAATTGCAGATACCAAAACTAGGCCTCTCAAAAGAATTAAAATCTGTGAGGCTCAGTGAAATGCAGACCTGCCTGTTACTGTTACTGGTGTTTTTCCACAAGCCTTGGAAAACTAGGGAGTTTCCAGGGAGCTAATAGAGTGCTGCAGGTGAGCCAATAGGCAGCATAAATGGGATGAGCCTGGCATCAGTGTCTGGAAACAGAGGGATTCTTTCACCTGACACTGGTGAGAAGGGAATTGATTAATGCCAATCAAAATAAATATTGTCTGCAACCTATATGGCTGGAAGTAGCAGAGGTAGTGATTGCTGTAAGGTGTTTGATGAGAAACTAGAACTGTTAAAAAAAAAAAAGTGTTAAATGGATTTCACATGAATCTCAGTGTAACATAGATGGAATTTCTCAGTGCTTTGAGTTATGGTTTGGAAGAAGTGATTCCTGGCCAGACAGTGCTTTTATAAGTGACTTGGAGAGAAAATAATGTCTTAAGAAAAATATTGAAATAATGAAGTTTGAGTCACTCATTTTGAAAGGACCTGGACTTCTTAGCTGGATGCAGACAGACCTGAGCGTTGAGTGAAGCAGAAAGGGAAGGTCTGTGCCCAGCCAGTGCTTTGGACATCCTTGGCCATACAAAACATAGGAGTATGAGTGGGGAGGTTTTGGAACCTGTGGGTTTTTGCTGCTGGAATATCATGTTCAATTCTGGCTTGCCTGGTTCAAAAAAGTATAATACTAAATTGGGGAAGCCTTGGAAAAACCTGAAAGAGGTTTAAAGAACAAAACTAGCAACAGCCTCAAGAGAGAAAGGAGTGATGTGATGATCTCTGTGTTACAGACGGATCTGGAGATCAGAGAGTTTTAATCTAGTAGACATAGATGTGTTAATTCCTTAAATAGGAATAGTTTTCTTTAACAGCAGAGTGATTGGCTTCTGGAGTAACTTACTGGAGTTGTGGTGATTTCTGTGGTCTGAAAACCTTTTCAGCAAAACATCCAATTCCAATTTAAGATAAACACTAGGTCATTGCCACTGCTGCACTTGAGATAGGAATGTTATTCCAGAAACTCCTGTCACCTGTGTTTGTTCAGAAGGTTGCACTGTGATTACAGTGGCCTTGTTATCTCGCAGTCCTTCAGGATAGAAGACTTTTTGGTTGAGTTTTTTTTTTCCTGAAATTTGTCAGTGTTCAAATACTTGTAAATACTATTTGCATTAAATAAAGTGTTATTAAATCTGTTCATTTTGCACAAGAGAAGGATCCCTGTCAAAGGTTTGGGGTTTTTTTCTTCTAGTAAAATATTTTTGTGGAGATTTCAATACTTTTTTTTTTTTTTTTACTTGAAAGCAATGTATGGTATTGAGTGTAAAAGTCGTAATAGGCATCTGCAATGGCATCTTAAAACAGAAAATAAAAATAATCTTAAACCAAAGAAAGAAGCTAGTGTCTTGATTAAAGATAACACTTGACTTTAAGGGGAAAAAATTATCAACTAAAAAACAAATGCAAGGAGAATAGTTACTTCAGCTGTAAAGCCCAAGCGTTAAATATAATTGCTAATAGCACAACAAGGTTAAAGGTTTTGGGAGAGTTTAATTCCAATGTAGGATTATACAAGTATTTCCACAAGTGTGCAGAAGCGTTTTCTTATCTTTAATGAGTAAAACTATGTAGGGAATAAATGTCCTTCAGATGTAGTTTCTGATAGTAGATGCTGCAGCTGTGTTTGATCCTGGAGAGATACTTTGGGGTCTTGTGAATGTTGTAATGCTGCAGTTACAGTTAATGTTCAGATTGTACATGCTTCTCTACCCCCATAGGAAGAGAATATGAGGCTGCTTCATTGACAACAAGAGCAAAAAACAGACCTGATCCCTTAATTCTGATTTTAATCTTGAAAATAATGAAGACTAGTTTGGGAACTTACAAAAGATATTAAGACAGTCTGCCTAAAGACATTGTGACATGGTTATTCTCTTGCGAGGGCTTTGAAAGTAGTTAATGCAAATAATTCATCAGAAATGTTAATTGTTGGTAGATTCTCAGGGAGCAGATAGGACCTAGGTTTGGTTTGTTCTTTTACTCAGAAGGCTCTCAATAAAATGTCCAAAGTCACTTCTGTTTGCTCTTGCCCCACTCCAATGCATTCTTTCATCTCCAGTCAGCTGTCATGGGAGACTTTGTTTCTTAACAGTAGAACAGTGTGGGTCCCTGCCAGTTCTGGGCAACTTCACTTTTGCTGGTTGAGAACAAGACTCGGTTTCTTCAGCTCTCTTACTTCTTTGTGTTTCACTTCATGATGTTTTTCATGGAGGTGTTCAGAAGCCAACCAGTTTTCAAATTTCTGATCTGTTGCCTCAGTTTGCATCATGTTAACAGTGGTGTTTTGCATGCACCATGTTGACTTCATAAGGAGCTTGTGCTCCAGGCTCCTGGATCCCGTGTCTCAGTGGTGGGGACTGTGCACCTTAACTGCAGCAGTCCCTTGGAAGGCAGTTGCACGTGCCACTTCAGAACCCTTGGATTATTTCCGACAAGGGTAGCGGCATCCTCCGTTGAACAGGACTGGCTGTGAACTTAAGACTGTGCTGGCCATCATACCTTTCTTGGAGGTTTTCAGACTCTGCTTTTTCTCCTAGAGTCCATGAGTCGCTTTCTGCTTGCTCATAGACTGCAGAAGAAAGAGGTTCTCTTATGGAATGAAGAGTCTGGATGTAGGCCTGAACGTGCAGGGTTAAAACTTCACCCAAAGCTGTCCTCCCTATTTTGAAGTCAGAGAAATCCATGAAGTTTTCATAATGTTGTACTATCTAAACTTAATAAAAAATTGTCAAAGTGACAATGTCTCTCTGCTGAATGGATTTTCTTGCACCCTCTGGATGTTATTGAGCTTAAGTTGCTTTCATTTGAATTGTGCTGATGATGTTTTTTTTGTTTCATAGCATTGAACAGATGGGTTGATTATTCTTTACAGATATTAATAAAGCAGTGGAAAGAAGAAATATGAATAAGGCTTCATCAAGGTCCAGTCCGACACGAAGGTAAAGTACCTGGAAGCAGTGAGTTATACTAGGAATTCAGGCCTTCAGGGCATGAGCCCAGTGGTCTGTGCTAAATGTCTGTGTCTCTTCCCTACCGCCACTTCCCCAGTCAAACAGCGATGCTCCAGTGAGACAGCTGGGACATGGCCACTCCACCCTGGGAGCCCTTCTGGCTCTCACACCTCGGGAGGCAGGAGGGAAACCTCATGTCTGCTGCTGTTACTGCAGCCAAGCCTTAGGTTGTGCAGCACAGGCTGTATGAGAATTCTGAGAAAGAGCACACTTGGTGTTTGCTCCTGCCTCCAGATTGGAGAAGCTGAGGCCTGTCTAAAGAGTGCCAAGGGACTGAAGCACAGCACTGGGAACACTGCAGAGGACTTCGGGATCACGCATCTTCTGATGTTGAAAACTTCCAGTGCTGGAATGAGACTGGAAAAGAGCACTCAAATGAAGCACAAGGCAGAGCAAAATGTCTCTTGTGTGGTCCGGCCTACATTTGTGCCTGTGTTGTCTGTGCTTGGAGCCCCCGCAGCCCCCTCTGTGCAGTCACTGACGTGTACCATCCAGCTTCTTCTGATTTCCCACCCCTTGATGGGCACAACATGTGCAGCTCCAGTACTTACTCAGTGTGGGAAGTCACAGGCAAGGGGAGAAGATATGGACTAGCTTGGCACAGGAAGACTACTTCAGTTTCCTTTCCACAGCATTACTAGGGATGTAAAGATGTGCTGTGGTGTAGTTTGGCATAAGGCATGCACCCTATGTGCCTGTCCGGTAAAGCTTTCCACACAAAGGAGCAGTTCTTGTTGAAGGTAATCAAGCTCCCCTGCATCTGGTGTGCTTTACTAACTTGACCTGTTAAATATCAAAAATGAGAAACAAGTGTGACTAGCAAGATATCTGCACCAATGAAAAAGCCCAGAGAATGAGTAGCTTCAGTTCTTGGCACCATTTGGGTTTTTTATGTGTTGCACTTACCCTGCAGAGGGCCAAATGTGCCTATAGAGACCTGTGGGTGATTGTCAGGCCCAAGAAGTGCTTTGGGCACACAGCTGGAGTTCCTGTAACAGATGGAGCAAGCCTTGGGCCAGGAAGCATCAGGTGTGCTCCGTGCTGGTGTGAGGACCCTGGGAATACATGAGCAGCAGGCACTGATGGCATGTCTTTGGCCTCAGTGCCACCAACAGTGCCATTCAGCACTGCAGTGGTGAGGGGCAGGCACCTGTGCCAAGCATGTTGGTCCTCTGACCATGCTGCAGATGGACAAGCAGCAGGCACTGATGCTGTGGACATCAGTACCCGTGTCGTCCTGTGTGGGTGAGATGCCCATCTTGTGACTCCCAAGGAGCACTGAAGGTGCGTGAGCCATGGCACTGTGGGCACCAGGCTGTGGACTGAACTGCTGCCACACCTGCCAAAGACTACTGTGCTGCTGTGACAGACCCTGAATTCCAGCTGGCACTGCAGACACTGTGGGCATCGTGTATGTTTAGCACCAGGTCCCAAGCAGCACCAGGGGCAGAGGTGGCAGTGAGCTCACAGTTCAGGTGGTGGGCATGGCTGTGGCTGATGGACTCTGGACTGTGCTGTGGCCTGGGAACAACAGCTGCTGACACAGGGGTGCAGAGCCCCACACTGTGCCACAGGCAGTGGTGCCAACACTGCTGGAGTCGGATCGTGGTGACTGAGCTGTGCCTTTGTGCTGCCACCTCTCTCAACGAAGGCAGCCACACAGGCACAAGAGCTGAGGAGACCTCTGCCACATATCTACTTCTCTCACACTTGTGTGTTGTTCATTCCAGATCTTTGTCTCTGTGGATAACAAATGTGGCCTGTTCTGGTCACCTCCACTCAAGTGGAATAAACACGTGCCAAACAATTCTCCTGCATCTGGCTGTTTTGCTAAATGGTCTCACAGCTACAGAAAGATCAGTTCCTCAGTATCCCTTAGAGCAAATCAGAAGTTTCCCCTGAGCTTCTGCCATTATTTGTTGTAGATTTGGGGGGAAGGGGACCATGACTTTCATGGCATATGGTTTCACTGCAAGTCACAAACAAAAAGTGAATTTGCCTGTCCAAGAGGCTTAGAGAGTTTGTACTTGCTTGTCTACAAATAGTGTATCTCTTATGGGAGGAGGTTATTGGTGGCAACTCTAGTTTGTCCTAAAATCTGGCTTGTATCTGACATGCAACAACACCAGCACTCCTGTGTGCCCCCAACACAGCTGGGTGTCTGTCATCAAAGTCCATGCACAGACTCTTACTTCTCCATCTCCTTCACGTCTGCTCTGCCTGACACTGAACTTGGGCACATCCAACTCACTGTTCTCTCCAGGTGAGCACTCTGTCATTGCACTGCAGTGGGTGCAGACTTATGTTCTGCATGTCTTTCATAAACTAGATTAGGCTGGTTGAGAACTGTATAAGTCTGTCAAGTTCGGGAAATAAAAAGATTCAAAAAGCTGGGTTTTTTCCATGATGGTTGTCAGTATTTTGGGGAAAGAATACAAAAGACATGAAGCTCAGTAGTTTCTCTGCAAGTTTTTTTGTGTTTGGCTTTGACTACAATGAAGTTATGTTTTTCTCTGGGAAATGGAATACAACATTGAAAAAACTGTACTGTTTTGGAAGAAGATGAAGACTGGAACATTATTCTTCCTTGCCTCTGAAGACAGTTCAGTACAAAGTCTGAATGAGATGAATCATTCAGATCCAACAGAGAAGCCTTCTGTGGCTGCTAAGGATGTGATGCTGCTTGGGTTTAGTATCTTTTAACACCAGGCATCATAAACATAAGACTGGCTTTCTACAGAATTATTCCTCAAATCCAGGACGTGGCTGTAGCCATCATTGCTTTCTGTCAGCAGCACAAACCCAGCCACAGCGTGGAACCTGCAGTGTCTTTCGTCACAAGCTGCTCTTTTTTCAGTTATACACCAATAATGTTATTTCAGACATTCTGCTATCATTGATGAATGAATTTAATGGATCCCTTGAATGCTCCTGGATATCATATATTTGTGGGTAGCAGCCCACATCACCTTAAATTCTCTCAAAGAATCTCCGAAACGTGTTTAAAGGGTGATCTATGGCTGATGTTGGAGGACCTTGAAATGGTGGTTTCTGAAGTGCCTGTTCACTTCTTCAACAGGTGCTCTACACTTTTAGTGATGCTTTGTTAAGGAGCTTTCTTTTTAGAAGAATTTTCTCTGCACTGCTTCAGAAATACAATTTTGGGGCAATTTTTGCTGTTGTGGGATAGGAGGGAGGATTCAGCTGCTGAGAGACTGGTCAATTTGGCACTTCAGGTAAGAGATCTAGAGGTAACCGTACTGGTGGTGTTAGCAGGCTAATGGAATTTCCCTGGTGTTTTCCTTAGAGAGCCATATGCCTACGGGGATGGCCGAGATGCCAGACGCGACCGCTCCCCTCTTCGGGGGAGCCCACGGAGAGATCCCAGAGATGGCAGGGATGGCAGGAATGGGCGAGATGCCAGAGACACTCGAGACATTCGAGCTAGAGACATGCGCGATGCCAGAGACCACAGGGACCCCCGGGACCTGCGAGACCCACGGGATATCAGGGATCCAAGGGACTTGCGGGACCCGCGTGATGTTAGAGATCTTCGTGACCCACGGGAGCCGCTGTATGATAGATACAGGGATCCACGGGATATGAGAAATGCACGAGATGTGAGGGATCCACGGGATATGAGAGACCCTCGAGACCCTTTGTACAGGTAAACTCCACGGGATCATATTTGCCAACACATTGGTGTTTCTGCCACAATGGCTGTGCTGGTTTGAGCAGTGCCATGTGTTTGAGAAAACTGCCCTGGCTGGGGAGAGTTGTCCTGTGGGAAGTGGGTGGGTACCTCAGATTTTAAACTTGCGTAAGGTCTTTGTGTGGTGCACTGGCCAAAGTCACTGACTGAGATTGTGCTGGAGCACAAAAACTTTTGCTATTTCCTTGAATGTTGCAGACGAGATGAATCTTATGACCGTTACCTGCGCCTCGAGGACTATTACCGGCGCAAGGACGACTCTTACTACGACCGCTACAAGGACCATTTTGATAGACCACCAGTGAATTCAGACGGTGAGTACCTGTAACACTTCAGTGGGAGGGTGCAGCGGTGCCAACCTCATCGTGTTTTGTGTCCCTCTAAGCAGGTCTAAAGGGCATCACGTGTTCTGTCTCTGTGGCTCATTTCAGACCGCCTGAAGCGCGAGGAGCGGCGCCGGGAGGAGCTGTACCGTCAGTACTACGAGGAAATCAAGAGACGTTTTGATGCAGAGAGACCTGTGGATTGTTCTGTGATAGTGGTGAATAAACAGACAAAGTAAGGAAATAGTTGCAATCAGTTTTATTATTGCATGGTAGGAGAGAATGGATTTAAACTTAGTCCTGCCTTCAGGCTATTTGTCTTATGGGTTGCTCTGGACAAACGTGGCTTTAGAGTCCCCAGAAAGCTACGGCTTGTTCTTGCTCTTCTGGGAGTATATGTTAATGAGATGTGGAAATGCATCTTGTGCTTTGAATTTATTTCTGCCTTGTTACCTATCACTGTATTTTCTTCTGATACTTTTCCTCCTACTCTTCATATCTGCCTGTCATGACAGGTTGTGTAGGGGCCTGTGCTTATTATTTTTGGGTAGCATGTTATGGAGCTTAGGAATATGTACCAACCAGATAGTACAGAGCAGGGGTCAGGATGGATTGGAGGTTGCTCATTCAAAGCTGCTGCTGGGTTGATTCCTAGGCCAGCCATCAATCACTGCTGTTAGTCCAACATGCAAGAAATACAAAATCTCTGCTGAAGATAGTTGTGGATGGTATCAAAAGCAGGTGTAAGGAGTAAGCAGGTCGATCTTATATGGCAGTCTGAGCATTACTGAGATCACTGTGTTGGGAACAGGGAGTGCACAGTAGGGGGGGACTGTAACAATGGCACCAGTCTGATGTCTCTATCTTGACAGTTAAATATACTGAAAATGTGTAAATAAATCATAGATCTGGCTTGGAGTCTGAAAAAGGGGTGGTCAGGGAGAAAGTTCAAAACTCTGTCTCCTTAGACCTTCACAGGGAGGATCAAAAATTGTTTTTCTTCAGCTTTGCTGTACTTGTGGGACAGGAGACAGCTGACACTTGCTTCATCTGCTGGTAGAAGAGCAGGAAATAGGAAGAGTAGGAGCAGGGAAACTAGAAATAAGCTTCTGAGGTTTGCTCTTAATGGAGTCAGTTACCTATTGGAACAACTCTTGAGAGGAAATTTTGGATCATTTATCCCTTGGCGGCTGAAAGTCTTTGGAAGATATTCCAATAGACCGCAAGTTATTGTGCTTGATACAAAAAGAAATCCTCTATGCCGGAGAATCAGCTTAATATCCTAAGAATCATTTTGGTCTATAGCAGCTAGAAACCTTAAGAGCTGAAGCATGATAATAAATTTGGGATATCAAAGCATTGATGTCATCTACTATAGACCTGTCAAAAGATGACTCCTGAATACCTTAGTTACACAACTGTGGTCCTTGGAAACCCTTAGCAAGGCAGTTGGTTGAAGGGGGGAGACTTCTGGTCATGATTACAATGTTTACCTCCAAAACCAGTAAATTGACCCTCTTTCCCAAGGTATGGATTCATGAAGACTGAATTCCTCAGACTGCATGTGCAGTCAATATTGCAGCTTTAGTACTGAGTATAGTAAGCTTAAAAAAAAAGTTGGCAATTTTAAGCTGAGCCTTTGAGGCTGTGGTTTGTGCTTGGAAGGAGAAGTCTGCAGGATAGAAGATACAGAAGCAATGGACCCAGAGATGCTGTGTTGACAGTCAGTGGGAGCAGAAAGCGGGGCAATAAGGAATGAGACATGTTTGAACAGCTGAGATATGGAACAAGCAGTAACTGAGTTCTGCAGGTTGGCTACCCTTAATGAGTTCAGTTTAAACATGTGTATTTGTGGACAAATTTATAATAGTGTAAATCCCTTTGCAAACACTCTTTCTCAACTAAGCTAAGGCTTGATTTGTAATTAATTTCAATTAAACTGAAATGACTGATTCAGCTCAGAATAAGAGCTTTTGTATTACTGTAATGGGATTGCTGTAGTACTGTCCTGGTAAACATGATGAAGTTGGGCAAGTTGTCAGAGAAGCGAATCAGAGATGGTGAATGTGCCAAGGTTTCTGTTTCTGAATGTGACTGACATGTTAAACTGCTGGCTTTGCTTTGTGATAGGGAGTACGCGGAGTCAGTGGGGCGGAAGGTGCGGGATCTGGGCATGGTAGTGGACTTGATCTTCCTCAACACAGAGATGTCACTGACACAAGCCCTGGACGATGTGAGCAGAGGAGGCTCTCCTTTTGCCATTGTCATCACCCAGCAGCATCAAGTTCACCGCTCTTGCACTGTTAACATCATGTTTGGCACCCCACAAGGTACTGAGGCCTCGGTAGGCTGGGAACTGTGTGATCACTCTGAACCTTTCTTTCAGGCAGAATCACGCAGGACAAAGTTCATCCTTGCTGTCACATAAGTAGTTGTTAATGATTTGACGTGGTGTCATAAATGTGAATATCATTATTTACAAACTCCTGTAATACTCTATTTGCCCTTTGTCAAACGGGCTCTCTAATTTCTGCCAGGAGGGAATATCAGCTGTGTTCTTGGCTCCTAACACTGCCAGCCTTTCTGTCTCAGGACAAATCATGGACCCCAGTGCTAGAAATGGCTTCATTGCTCTGGGAGATCTCTAAGTAATACCAGCCCAACCTCAGTCTTGCTGCTCTCAAAGTCTGTTTGGAATATGACAACTTACAGAACAGATTGGAAAACCAAACGTGTTTCAGTAAAGATTTGGACAAAGTTGAGATATGATAATGAAACTGGAAAGAGTTATAAGATAGAACTACAGAGTGTTTGGGTATACATGCTCCACCTCTTTAAAGCTATTACGTTTGTCACATCACTTTCCACCTCAGAGAGTGACTTGGTTGTTGCGTGAGGGATAGTCTAGATATTAAAAATGCCTTGTCAGAATGTGATCTGGGAAAGCAGCCTTTGCTCTGATCATGGGCTTGTTCATATACTCTGTCTACAGAAGTGACTGGTTTGACCGAAGTTGAGCCTTCTAAGGTTATTTCTCCCATAGTGTGTTTCCAAGTAATGTTCTCTTAAGTTCATCTGGGAGAGGAAATGTCTGAGTGCACAGTCAGTATTTGGTGTGTGCTCACTGACTGGAGAAGCCCGGTTTCTTTTAACATCAGATGCAGATGTGGTTAGGAGGTTTCCCTCATTTCCTGAAGAAACACAGCTCATGCACACTGTCACTGAACTTTCTGCTGCCCTTGGTTTTAACTCTTAACTCCTTTGGTTTAACACCTGTTAAACCTCTGGCAGTAGGCCAAAGCTTCTTTTCTGCTCTGGATCTGCTAGTGTATCAGACCTGGTGGGAACCCCAGTCATTAGCTCATTCACAGCTCATTCCAGAGATTAAATATGCTCACTTCAATCACATGGCCACCTGGCCTTGCATGTTTGTTTCAGGGAATGCTTTCACAGCTTGTGCAAAGCATAATGTTAAAATGAACCCCCAGTTTCCTGTTAGGTGGAAAAGACTGGCAGGATTTGGTCTTCTGCAGGTCTGAAAAATGCCCTGCCCAGAGTTTTGGGCACTTTTTGGAACCTAAAGGCTCTTTTGATCTCCATGCTTAAATCCATGTTGAGGAGAGTGTTCACCTGTGTGCTTGTGGAGGTGGAAATAATGACCTCAAAACCCACTGTAGGAACTGGCTGTTAGTCATTGTACCACAGAAGAATTTGATTGCTGCTTGTTGCCCCAGAGTGGTGAAAGTGAGCAGGCATGTGGCACTTAAGCCAGTGCTGCTTCCTCCCAGCTGCACATGCACACATGATGTTAAGGCATTGACAGTACAGAAACAAAAGTATTCTTGTGGCTGTTCTCTTCTGGGAAGCCTGCAGCCTTCAGAGGGCAAATTTTGTATCTCTCCAAGGGATTAGCAGTAAAATGACTGTGAAAGTCTCCTCTCGGAGCACCGAGGATTTATGTGTGAGATAGAGGGAGCTGCTTTCCCTTTTAACTGGTGAGAGGCAAGAAAGACATTTCTGAGATGACAGGATGTCTACTTAGAGCCCTCAGCCGTGGAAGGAAAGGCTGGCCTTTGCTGGGCAATAGCCGTGAGCCTTTTATTTGCTTTGGAAATGTAACTGTTTCTGTATGCCTGGGGAGTTCCCAAACCTGCACTCCTGGGCAGTGCCTGCTGCTGACTGTGCTGTGCTGGCGGGCAGGAGGAACAGCACCTCCACCAGTGTCACTTCAGGTCACTCAGAGCGTCTCTTCTCTTGCGCAGAACACCGCAATATGCCCCAAGCTGATGCCATGGTGCTGGTGGCAAGGAATTACGAGCGCTACAAAACAGAGTCCCGGGAGAAGGAGCGGGAGGAGATCGCCCGGCAGGCTGCCAAGATGGCAGACGAAGCTGTTCTGCAGGAGCGGGAGCGCCCACCCCCCTTGGAGGAGGGTGTCAGAGGAGGGCACCCTCCCGGGATCCAGGCTCTCTTGAACCTGCTGGCAGACAATCGCTACCTGACTGCGGAGGAGATAGATAAAGTCATTAATTACCTGAGAGACCGGAAGGAACGGTTACTGCGGGGCAGCACTGACTCTCTGCAGGGTGAGTCTCTCAGCCCCAGACAAGGTTTATCATGTGGTTTGTGGCCGTTGGGGCTGGCACAGAAGAGTCCCAGGACCACAGAGGAGTCTGAGAGTGTAATTTTACTGAAATGGATATGTCCTTGGGAGTCCTGAGACAATTCGGAGTTTTCATGTGGAAGACCTTTTATACTGGATTCTCTCAGGGCAACCATGAGACTGCCATAACTGCTTGGACTCCTGCTCTCAGTTCTGCAGAGTGGTTTGGGTTCCCAGAGCCGTGCAGCTCTCAGTGGGGGGATGTTCAGTGATGTGCCTTTGGTAGCTGTTTCGCTAATTTTCTTTAAATGCCCCTTCCAGGGCACTTTCAGAGCTTTAACCATCTTTCCTTTCTTTCCCAGCACCTATGTCAAGACAGCCTTTGGGGGCACCTTCAGGATCATCACTGGGTAGTCAGTCCAGCCTTCCAAGCTCTCAGGCTCATCAGGGTTCACAGCCTCTGGTCTCTACTCCTTCTGTTCCAGTGTCCTCTTCTAATCCTCAGCAGGAGCTTCAAGCAAAAATCCTCAGCCTCTTCAACAGTGGGGCAGCAGCAGCTGCAGTGGCAAACAGCAGTCCTGCGGCCTCTGCAGGCTCTTCAGGCAGCACTCCCAACCAGAACTTTGCTAACCTGGCTGGTGGGCAGCCCCGGCCAGCACAGATGAGTGCTGGCAATTTAAACCAGGCTCAGCAGAGATTGCAGACTCCAAGCACGCCGCTTCCTGCTCTCCCAGGCCCTTCGAGAAATGCAGGTCCCAGGCCTGGGGCCCCTCCACAACCTCAGCCTCTCTATGGTCAGCACCAAACCCGCCTCCCTGCACCTGGCAATGTGCCCGCTCAAAGGCCAGTGTCTTCTGGTATCAACTTTGACAACCCCAGTGTACAGAAAGCCTTGGACACCCTTATCCAGAGTGGTCCTGCGCTGTCCCACCTAGTGAGCCAAACTGTGGCCCAGGGACGAGCAGGGTCCTCAGCCCAGCAACCGATGGGTTCCTACCAGCGACACTATTAGAGCTGAGCTGTCAGGCCTATTCCCCTTCCCTTTGCCATTCCATACTTAGAGCTGTTTAAGGAGTCTCCCATCCTTGACCCGGGACAGATGCCCTGGACGTGCATGGCCTCTCAACTCTGGTGAGAGCATAACCCCCACAGCATTTCTGCCAACGGTTGCTGGTGCTGCCCTCCCTCTCCTTCATCTGGTTAGCAGTGTTTGGAGCACAATGCTCGGTTTTCTTTGCAGCACAATGTGCTGAGCCACGTTGGAATATTGTTTGTCTTGTCCCATCCCAGAAGCTGCCACAGTATCGGTCCTGCTGTATTTTCCTCACTCCCAGCACCTGGTACACCTTCCTACTGAGGTGAAGTCTGGGCTCACTGAACGGTCCCAGTGTAGTTTTGGGTCTGTGGTTTAGAGAACTTAGGGGGTGAACAGAGTGTCATGCTGATGGGCCTTGGGCACCCACTGCTGTGGAATGGACACTGTTTTTCTTTGGATTTCCATTTTTTTTTATTATTATTATTTTAATGGTGTATAAGCCAGCTGGAAAGTACAGTGATAGCACTAGCAACTGATACCGTGAAGCACATGCCTGACCACTGCTCAGTACCCAGGACTGTGCTGCACGGTCGGTCCGCCCTGGCCTGCCCTGTCCCAGCAGGGAGGCAGGTGCTCGCCCTGGGCTGAGCACAGATCTGCAACACAAGAGCTTCCAGCCAAGGCAGAAATTTCAAATGGTCTGTCAGTTTTTCTACATCAAGTAATCAGTGTTAAGATTCATCTGTTGAATTTGGTGTATAAATTTCCTTTTCTTACAATCTTTGGGACGATTGTTAGTGTAGTTCAGCTGCAGCCATTCTGATACGCTGCTAGCCCTCCTGGGAATACCTGACACCAAGTACGAGGGGGGAATGCTGCTCTCTGGAAACCTCACCTTGCTGTTAATAGGTGTTTGACCATCTGAGGAGGAGAGGCAATGCCAAGATGCAATACCATAATTTTATATGTCTTTTCAACACTTTGGTAGCTACAGTGGACAGTGGAGTGGAAAATCAGGCAGTGATTCTTCACCATGTTTTTAACCGGTAACATACTTTGATACCAGAACACAAAACATCTCTTAACTGTGTGGTCCTCCCCGTCATGGCCTTCTTGGAGTCTGTGGGCCTCCTGCAGGGAACTGAGACACTGCGGAAGCAGAGGCTTTACTTTGTCCCAAGTGGTTTGTGTTGTAGCATTTCTTTTTTCTCTGTGCTGTTAACAAGAGGACATTACTTTCTAATAAAAGGCCAGAAAACTTATTTGTTGCATTTTTTGACACTTAAATACTCCTGGAATATGCTGCTCTGCTGTGTTTGCTGTTACTCTCCCAGCTAAGCTGTGCCAAATGTTGCTCTGTGCTGGATGCTGAGTGGAATGTGTGTGGACCTCACTGTGACCTGCTCGTGGTGCTGTCTCAGTTTATAACAGTTTGGTTTGGGGGACCTTGCAGGTAGTTGCTCTCTCAGAGGACTGGGATGATCCTGGTTAGTGTGTCAGGTCAGGGAGCAGTATGTGGCAGGGCTGGCAGGACAGGTGCAGAGCCTCCCCAGCACCAGTGGTGGGAGGGGTGGGAATGTCTGCTGCAGCTGCTGCATGAGGTCTGGATGTAAAGTCGGGGTCTGCAAGTCCCTGTGACTTCAGCACTGGCATCCCATGACTTCATGCTGTCGTCACCACACAGTCTGAATCTCGATGGCAGTGTGTCTGCCCTCCCTCCTCCTCCTGTCTGTTAGATCCCTTTCTCCTCTACAACCCTACAGCCAGGTAAAGCACCTTTGTTGAGCTGATCAGAAATCTGCATGAGGTGAAACATGGCAACTGCCGCCCTTGGAAGAGGCTGTTCCTTGTATTGTGCTTCCTCTGCAATCTGCTGCTCCCTGTCAGGGCTTGCTCCTTGTTATGGAAATGGTGCAAAATAGCAGTGGAGACCTGGAAGCAAGTGAAAAGTCCCTGTGCAAGTAATGAAGGGTGTAATAAAATCATTTATTGCATTTTGTGCAGACAGGAGTCTAGAAAAATGAATACAGGTAAAGCAGTAAAGCAGTAACAGGGAGCATTCAACAGCTGAGGAGCCACTCCTCCATGAACACCTGCACAGAGAACACGGAGTCTGCACTGAGGCAGCCTAATGCACAACACTGAAACACGCACAGAAATTAAATGCAAGCCTAATACTTCTTTTTTTGGTTTGCAACCTGTTTTATTTACAAGGTTTTAAACTTAATTGCATTGCTCTGCACACAGATTCTCTAAAACACAAAGCATTCTAGGTCACTACATGTCTATTGAAATATTGCACTCGAATAAAAGTCACTTGAATGGACGGAGAACATCTAGCTACAGTGATTAAAAGAGTATTGAATGAACCGACTTTGTGATAACATTCATAACAAATATATTGCACATGTAGCACAGAAAGTGTTGTAACCAGCAAATCTCAGACCTTTTGGTCTTTCTGCTAGTTTTTAGTCCTGCTACACAGAGGAGGGTCTTGACTCTTCTAGTGCAACTCTTGCCCTTGTGCAGTCTCTTGTACTTCCTCTCATCCAGCCATGGACCAGCACCCACCCAGGCTGGATGCTGCCTGTGCCTCCTGTCCCTGCTGCCCTGTGGCTCGCTGCCTGTGCCGTGTGGTGGCCACAGTGACCTGAGCTGCCACTGCCACTCGGGGCCAGGGCTGCTTGGCACTCCCACAGCAGGGGCTGGAGCACACACCAGCAGCGCTGTGCACTGGTCCAGTGCTCCCTGCCTGCTGTGGCCATGCTCCAGCCCACCCTCCCGTGGGTCGTGCTGATCAGTGCTGCTCCCAGCAGCAGCCTGCCTGTAAAACAAACTGGGGGGTCAAGACCTTCCTGTCTGGAACAAAAACTGGACCGTGTCTGCGCATGTGCCAAGGAGGAACTTGCATGTCTACCAGAGGAGGACACTGTCTTCACCACGGTGGAGCGGCAGAAGGGTGCTCCATGGGGAAACTGAACACTCACAGAGGCCAAACGTGCAGGGCTGGGTTTGTAAACTAACATGCAGTGCTGTCTGCTAAAACTGGCCCTCTCCAGCCGATGGCGAGGGGACATGCTGTGGAAACCAGTTCCTGTCTTGCCACAGCCAAACTGCCTGGCTCTGTCCAGAGCTGTGCCCCTGCTCTTGCTGGAGGATGGGGAAGGGGAACGGTTTTTTTTCAGTAGTAGTAATGGAAAGAGCTGGCCTTCCTTCTCCCTGGCAGAGCCAGGACCATGGCTTTGCTGCCATGGTGGAAGTGGTGCTGAGGGGAATGGGATCCACTGGCAATGCTGGGGAGGTGAAGCAAACCCCTCAGCAGAGAAGTGTGCCCTGGCTGCTCTCACATCATTCCCAGCTGCCCTGTACCTGCGGCCAATGGAAGAGCCCCTCACATGATGCTGTGAGGGTGGCTGCTCTCTGTGGCTTCAGCAGTGTAACCTGTGTGTAACCTGGCCTTGCCCTCAGCACTGACCTGCTGGGGCAGGACAGGACCAGGCTCACTGCCTCAGGCCCAGCAGGGCAGCAGCCAAGCTGCAATTGGAGGGCAACTGCAGGGAGTGTGGAGGCATCTTGTGAAGAGGCAGAGCAGCTGGCAAGCATTGGAGGCCCAACAACAAGGTGCTAGCACATGAGCTGCGTGGGCAGGCTGCTGTGCCTCCCCCGCTGCTGCCAAAGTGCCTCAAATAATTTTGGAAGGCTGGAAACAGCACGTGAGCTTGTGTGTGGTGGTGTAGGGCCAGCTCCAAGGGGTAGAGCAGCTGGACACTGGCAAATTCTGGTTCCCATGGGCTGCCCTTCCCAAAACTAAAGGAACTATTCACTTGCAGACTCTTGCCACGGCTGAAGCAGCAGCAGGACCAGAGAGTGCTGCCCTGTGCATCTGCACCATTTGTCAGCCCCGAGCTCCTGTGCTGACACCAGATCTCAGCTCAGCCTGACAGTCCCCCTGTAAACGCTGAGTTCTCCATGCCCGTGGGACTGATTTCCACAGCAGCATCTGTGACACAGACCTGCAGCCATGCAGGCAGCCAAGCTACCCTGGCAGAAAGTCTGGCTGTGGCTGGGATTGCTGCTGGAGACAAGGGAGGCACTTTGGGAGTGATGGAAATGTAGGAGCAAGGTATGAGCAGGCACAGATGTGCAGCTGGGGCTTGGTTTTGGTCTAGGAGTGTCCAAGTAGTAACTTACAGCAAAAAAAAAAAAAGAAAAAAAAATCCAACCTCAAAAAAACCCACTGCTTTTTATCCAAGCATCCCCAAATAGCTTTGGCCTGGACCTGGAGGAGTAGAGGAGCTCTGAAGAGAGAGCAGGGGCTGGAGTGTCAGGTGCAGAGGGGGTTTCCTGCTCTCAGAGAGGCAGGAACGAAGGTTGGCAAGGGGGACAGGTGGGCAGGGGGCTGAGACCAGTCAGGGCTGCCTGTGCCAGGCAGGAGGCAGCTGCTGCCTGGACAGACACCTGTGGGGATGCTGCTGCAGCACTCGCTCCCTCTGCACCTGTTGCAGTGCAGGGCAGCACAGGGGAGCTCTCTGGGGGCACTGAGGGGGCGAGTGCTTCAGCGTGGGGGCTCAGCTCTGGCCAAGGATAAAGTGCTGCCTCAGGGGCCAGGCTGGCACAAAGCCACCAGCGCTGCCGGGAGAGGGCAACTCTTAGCAGGCTGCACTTTGAGTGGAAGCTCAAATCTGCTGTGAAACAAGTTCAGAAAAGTCTGTGACTTCTTTTCCCTGAAAACTCTTAAGAAGCTAAATTGAGAAGAGAATGAACCTGCGACCTGGCCCTTTCCCAGGGGCTGCTGGTGGCTGGGGAAGGCTGCAGCCTCCACCACCTCTCTGGAGCACTCGGTGCAACGGATGGGCTCCTGGTTCGTGCAGGAGCAGCCCGGCTCAGCTCCCTGTCCCTGCGGCCTGGTGCTAGCAGAGCCCTGCATCTCTCAGAATAGATATAGATCTCTATATATAGACTTCATCTGGTTCTATTAACATAAATATGATCACTTTAAAAATACACGTACTGTATTATGTACACTATGTACATGGGGCTGGGGCGGGCGCCGGCGGCACCCTGCTGCCCTCGCACCGCTTCCTGCGTGGTTCCTGGAACCGTTCACATTTGTTAAAAGCGCCTCAGTTTCTCTGCTGTGAGAGATGCTGGGAGGGGACGGCGACGGGGGCGACCCTGCAGCTGCTGCCAAAGATAAGAGGTGTTTGATCTGCCCCAGTGGGTCCTGCTGCCCTCGCAATGGGGGCTGACGGCTGGGGCGTGGCCGGTGCCTGGGCTGCCCAGGACAGCCCTGTGAGGGAGCGCAGAGATGCTGGGAGGTGGTGGGAGCCCTGCAGCCCCCACCTCGCTGCGGGGTCTGGCCGGTCAGACCAGAAAACAACCTTTGCATATGTTAAAAATACACACAGATCCGGGCTGTTCTACAGCCCCCGGCAGCATCTGTGTCTGCCTGGGAGCAGCGCTGGGTTAGCAGCGAAGCCCTGGGGAGCAGCGGGGAGCGCAGAGGAATGCAGGGGGAGCTGGACACACATACAGGTGCTGGATCCAGCCGGGCTGGCTGGTGCTGGGCCCTGAGAGCCCGCAGTGCAGTTGGGCAGGGGAACGGGGTGGGGACACCCCTATACCAGGCCAAGAAGAGGCGCTGGTGCCTCGGGGGTCTGCAGCACCCACGCGGCTCCAGCCGCCGGAGAGTGGCCCCGGCTCACGCTGCACATGACGGGGCCACTGCACGGCTCCCAGCAACGCGGTTCCACATCCCGACTGCTGCGCGAGCATCTGGAGAGCGTCAGGGCAGAGAGAGCCTGGAGTCATCATGGGTGGGACAGGGCGCACCCCATAGCCACCCCAGAGCGGGGCTCATGCTGTCGCGGCATCGCTGTGCTCCAGCACCCGACTCCTCGCAGCCACCCGCCACCCTCTGTCCCCTCCAAACCATCACGGTGCATCTCCACAAGCCCGACCTCCGGAGACGGCAGCATCGAGGCAGCGGAGAGGTGGGGCTGTCCAAGCCCATGACGGTGAGGGGCAGCGGAGGGGAACAGTGCCGTGGGAGGCAGCGCCGGGCGCCGCTCGAGGTGGGGAGAGAAGCGTCCGGCGAGGGATGCGCGGTGTTGGCCTCGTCTTCTCCCAGCGCCTCGCAGGGAGGCACGGCACAGGCGGCGGGCACAGGGCACAGTCCAGCCGAGCTCCGCGCAGGGGGAGCAGCACGGTGGGGCCGAGGTTCCGTCTCGGCACAGCCGCCCTCCTGCCCGGCCGGGGGCTGCGGCGGCAGTGCTGGGGCTGGCGGTGGCGGCAGCGCCGGGCTCTGGTGCTCAGTCCGCGGTTCACTGTATATATTTATATATAAACAAGGACAGCAGTGCTGTGGTGTTGCAATGAGGAACAGCTGCTCTGGTGCTGGATGCTCCCGGAAGATCTGGTGCTGCAGTTCGAATGGAGAGATCAGGGGCACGGCCAAAGCCAGGTGAAGGTTCTGCGCACCGGCTGCCATCCGGCCTTCCCTCCTCCCCTCCGGGAGCACGGTGCAAAGGGGTGGCGGGGCTCTCAGTGTGCAGATAAACCTCTCTCGTGCGTCTTTCAGGAGTAGATGGTGATGACCTCCCGGCCCCCACCACGCACCAGGAGCACTCGGTCCAGATGCTCCGTCAGCACCTCCAGGAACTCCATGTCTGCATGGCCGTCAAGGAAGAAAATCTCCACACTGGAGCACGGGGACAGCCCTGCCCCGCTCCTGCCCGGCAGCACCAACACCTGAGAGTGACCTCACCTGGTGAGGTCAGTCCCAAGCTGAGGAGCCAGGGGAGCCCACCTCTGCTGGTGCCACACGATGGGGATGGTGGCTGAGCCAGCTGACAGCTGAACCCCCTGGATCTCTGTCCAGGCCCCTGTAATGTGCTACTGTGCTCAAGCGTGCAGGTGCAATGTCACATGGTCCCATCACCCAACACGTGTGTGCCAATGCTGCCAGAGGGACAGGACGGACGTGTTGGACTGAGCCAGGAGCAGGAGGGTTGGGGGCGGTCCTGGCTCAGGCTCTCGACCTGTGCCTCTTGGCACAGAACCCATCAGCTTTGCAGGAGTCACAGACCCCGACCCCTCCTGTGGAGAAGGGTCTTGGAGCCTGGCCCCACAGGAAGGATACAGTTCTCATCTCCTTTCCGGTTCCTGGGTGGTCCCGGCATGTTCAGCAGGACCAGCTTGGCGTCCTGGGACTTCTTCACAATCACCTCATTGAGCTTCACAGCCGTGTGCATCCTCCTTACATTAGACTGGTTCCTGTGGGTGACAGCACGTGTGGGCACAGGACAGGCAGAGCCAGCCTCCATCCCCACACCAGCTTTGAGAGGCCACAGGGCAGGCTGGTCCCTTGCCCCAGAGGGGTCCAAGCTGGGTTGTGGCACAAGCCCGGTGTGCAGCAAGCTTTGCTGGGCACAGCGCTAGCGATTCTGAGCCCTCATCAGTGTGGCCAAGAGGTGCAGGACCGCACAGAGTGCGCACGGGGCAGCGGCACACCGTGAGCGCTCGGGGCCACGCCGTGTGGGAGCGAGCAGGAGCAGACGGCGCCCGAGTCACGGTGGGTGCCTGAGCCCAGGCTCGCAGGGAGCTGCCGGCAGTGTAACAGGGCAGTGCACGGTGCACGGGGCTGGCAGCCACAGCCCCCGTGTGCCGCCCGGGTGAGCCGTCTGGCACGGCAGATGTCACGGCTCGCCGAGCCGTCCTCCTGCATGGGGGCAACCCCGATGGCTTCCCACCCTGAGCACAACGCGGCCCCACCCCCGCCCCAGCCCCGGCACCCAGCCAAATCCAGACTTACAGGTTCTCCCACTCCCTGCCAGGAGCACAACGGGGCCAGGAGAAGGAAAGAAATAGAGAGAGAGAGAGAGAGAGAAGAGGTGAATGCTGGGTGTGCACCCCAAGTCCCCACAGCACATGTAGCCCAGGTATCCTATCCCTCACTTTCACCTGCACAGGGACCCCTTGCCACGTACCCCCCATCCCCTCTGCAGGGATGTGCTCAGAGCACCCAGGCTGCCCGACCTCTCCTCAGGGCAAGGACTGAGCTAGTGTTGTCATGACCCTGCCTTCACCCATCCAGCTGGGGCAGGCAGGGACAGCCAGGGAACACGGGGCATGGGTGGGACAGAGTGGCAGCACGGAGGGCCGTACGGCTTCATGTTGAAGAAGTCCTTGATGCCCTCAGGGCTGACAGGGCTCTTGCTCTTGTTCTTCTCAGCAACAGACTTCTCCTTCGTCCAGGTGAGATGCACCTTCTCAGGGGCTGCCTCTACCTCATCACCAGGGGACTGGGAGCTGCTGGAGAAGGTGGTGGCGTTCTTGTCATGGATGAGCTGGACCTGCAGAGAAGAGAAGAGGATGGTGGGCAGGGGCCAGGGACAACCACCTGCCTGACCTTATCTCAGTGCATCTTCTCACCTCCTCCTCTGGCTTCTCCTCACTGTCACCAGCCTGCTCCTCGGGGACATTCAGGCGCAGGCGTGTGTTGGCTGGATTCTTACGCCGGATGGAGCCACGGGACTCATCTGTGATGCTCTGGATCTGTGTAGGACAGGGTCAGCCAGGAGAGTGGGGAAGAAGAGAGCTTGGTTTGGCTCAGCCCAGCCTGGCAGCCCTGCTCCCGGGCAGGAGGAACGCACAGAGCTGCAGAGCAGCTCAGTTGGCAGCAGAGCCACCACAGGGGTCACAGTACACCCAGCCTGTCCTGCAGCCTCACCTCCCGCTCACGCTCATTCTTGGTGAGGTGCATTTGCTTGAGGATCTGGGAACGCTGCTCCATCACCAGTGTCTTCTCATAGGTGTAGGCAGAGATGTCACTCTCATGCTGCGGGCGAAAGAGCAGAAATACAGGGCAGGGTGAGCTGCACGGACTGCTCCCAGCATGGCCCTGCATGGCCCTGGGGTGCTGTGCCCTCCCATGGTGCTGTGTTCCCTCATGGTGCTGTGTCCCCCTCCTTGGTGCAGTATCTCCATGTCAGGGTCTGTCTGGCTCTCCTGTGCACAGCATTCCTGACTTCAGCAGACACCCTATGCCAGCACTCACCATCTCCACCACCTCCACCTCTGCAGTGATGCGCAGGTGGTAGAGGAATGTGGTGAGGTCCTTTTTCATCTGGATGCTGTTGTCATCCATCTGTGCCACCGTGAAGATGCGCATCTTGCACTTGCGCCACACCTGTAAGGGAGGGAGCAGTCATGGGCATGGCTTGACTGGGACAGCACCAACCCCAGCCCCTGCCCCTGCCCCACACTGCAGGGCCCAGCCTACCTTGTGCTGCCTCAGGAGGAAGGGCAGCAGCATCAGCATCCCCCCATCGTGGACAATCCACCAGACGTCAATGTGGCCCTCTGAGAACCGCTCCTGGTTGCCCGGGAACATGGCAACATTCTTGGCCACCAGCAAGGCCAGGTGCCCAGCCGTGGTCTCTCGCACCAGCTCTGAGAGGGGAAGGGCCACATCAGCCAGGGCAGTTTGGAGCCCCCCAGCCTGCTAGTGCTCGCCCTCCGTGATGCCTACCGATGAAGTTCCTCCAGGTCTGGTGGTCCTCCTTCTGGCGCCAGCTGCGGGGCCAGCCCACCAGCACCGTGTTGTGCTGCAGGCCCCCCAGCCCACTGGACTGGATGAGATGGGACATGCCATCCCGCAGGTTGGAGGAGATCACCACCTGGCAAAAGCCCTTCACCTTCTCTGCTTCCATCAGGCGCCGGATGGACTGTGAGAGAGAGGGAAGTCAGTGACCACAGGGTTCAGGAATGGGCACGGGCCACAGGCAGGCAGCTGCCAACCCCAGCAGTGGCACCCTGGCCATGTGAGGTGCTGGGGTGTGGTGTATGGGGTGTGGTGTATGGGGTGCAGACTGTAGAGCACAAGGCACAGAGTGTGGGGTGCAGGGTGCAGACGGTATAGTGCAGACTGTAGGGTGCAGGCTTTGGGATGCAGGGTGTAGGCTTTGGGGTGCAGATTCCCACAGGATGCCCTGGTCTCTGTGCCCCACAGCAGGGCAGTGGCTCTGGGCCAGGGGGCTGATGCCCAGCAGTGCACAGAGCAGGCACGCGGCTCTGTGCTGTGCAGAGCAGAGGGTGTCCCCGTGCCAGGGCTCTGACAAGCAGCGGAGCAGCAATTAGAGTTATTTACTCAGAGAAATTATAACGTCTGCATGGGAGAGAAACTGTTTGCTTCTGAGGGCTTAATCTCATTAATGTGCCGCCCGGCGGGTGCGGGAGATAGGGAGGGCTCTCACTCTGGCAGGGAAATGCTTCTGTCTCCCACCCTGCCTGGCACCAGGACCACAGAGACTGTGGGGAGGGTTGAGGCTGCGGGGTCTGCTCAGTCCAGCAGCATAGCAGCCCCTGGCCAGGCACTGTGCCATGCTGTGCCAAGCCCTGCAGCAGCTGGCCAAGACTGGGACCAGTGTGGATGCGGACAGCGTCTCTGGATTTTTGGAGGGGGAGAGGGGTCTGGAAATCCCTGCAGTGCTCCAAGCACCACTGAAGCATGGAGTCAGGACTGCCCAGTGCCAATCCAAGGCTCTCTGAGCCATCCAGGGCCACCAGTCCTGGTAACTGGGCCAGAATGGCCCTGGGCACCTGAGGATCATGGGCACCTCCTGCTAGCAGTGCCCATCCTGGTGCAGGCAGCTCTCACCTCCTCTGCCCTCTGTGCCTGTGGGTGGTTGTCCAGGAAGGTCCCTTCCAGCACAGAGGCCACAATGGTGAGGCCCTTCCCAGCCTTGAGCTGCGACGTGAAGGACAGGAGCTGCGGGTGCACCACGTTCTGCTCCTGATCCCCACGGACCAGGACCAGCAGCTGTGGCCTGTAAGGAGGATCCTGCAGTCAGTGCCCAGACCCAGCTGGTCCCTGCCCCAGCACCCCCCAGGTCACTGCCCCCTGTCCAGCCTCACCTCCAGTTCTTGGTGTGCGGGGGCCCTTCCTCCAGCCTCAGCAGGGCATAGCGGGCTGCGCTCAGGGACAGACCCCGGATCCCATCACCCCACTCCTTCTCTGCCCTGTGGGAACCAGCACCACGTAAGGGGTGGCCACGGCTCCAGCCACAGAGAACCAGGCTGACACCCTGGAGCATCCCAGGACAAGCAGCCTGAGGAAGCTGAGCAACCGAGGGGCTACAGGGGGCTGTCCAGGGTCTGTGGCACTGTGGCCACCCTTACCCACGGTATTCGATGTATTTGTAGATGAGGCCGGCGATCAGCATGGCCACCAGTGCATAGTACCAGGAGCAGATGAACATCAGCGCCAGGCAGAGGCTCATGCCCAGGAAGGACAGGGTCCTGCAGAGAACACAGCACTGTCAGCGTGCCATGGGGTCCCCAGCCCGGGGTGTCCTGGAGGTCCCTGTCCCACCTCATCCCACTCCAGCTCACCAGTGGTAGTAGCGGAAGCGGGGTCGCCAGTTGGGCGTCCGTAGCAGTGTCTGCACCGCACATGCCAGGTTGACAAACATGTAGCACATGAGGAAGAACCTGCAGGAGAGAGACGGGGCTGAGTGGATGCACTGAGGTACTGGAGCAGCAACTGGACCCTCTGCACCTCCCAGTCCCAGGGTGGCCAGTGCCAGAGTGGGTCCAACCGATGGACACGGGAGCAGAGCCACGGAGCAGCCAGGCCCCAAGTGCTGGCCAAGAAGGGGACCCTGAAGTCTTCCTAGGACCTCCCTCTTCCAGCCAGGGGCCAAGGCAGCAGGTGCATCCCCCCACCCTGAGGAGCAGAGACCCACACACAACACCCGCTGCTTGTGAAGGTGCGGGTGGGACAGCACGCTGCCTACATGGAGAGGATGGGAGCCACCTCGTCCAGGGAGGCGATCAGGATCCCAATCTCGCAGATGCAAGCCGTAAGCAGCAGGGCCCATGTCGGCTCCCCGTTGGCTTTGCCGTGACCAAAGACCTGAAAGCAGGGGGAGAAGGGCTTGTCAGGGTTCCGCAGCACCCTGCGTCCCTGAGAAAGGGTCCTCAGCACAACCCCACGAGGCTGGACCCTCCCATATACCCATCCCTGGCAGGAGCAGGGACTGAGCGCACTGGGTGCCACAAGCTGGCGCATATCCCGAGCTGGATCTTGCCAGGGCAGCAGTCCCGGTGCTGGCGAGACTGACTCCTGCTGACAGTACAGCCCCGTTCTCGGCAGCCCCCGTGGCCCTCCCCGCACCCAGAGCAGCCCCTGTCATCCTGGGACCCCCACGAGGGATGATGAGCCCCAGCTCAGCCTGGCCACGGCCAGCACGCAGTCGGGCATCCCGTGTGTGGTACGGACACGCTGCCGGGGGAGAGGGACGCATTAGAGGGTGCGGGCGGCGCGAGCGAGAGCTCGGGCTGTGGCTGGCAGGGAGAAAGGAGGATAAAATTAGCCCGCTCTTCCCTGGGGGGAGCTGTCGGGTTGGATTTGGAGAGATGAGGTTGTGGGAACGCGTCTTCGGAGAGCAGATAAAATATGAAGCGGCGCGGCAGCATGGGGGAAGGGAACCTGACCTTTCCCGGCGCTCTCCTCCCACCAACACCGCAGCCAGAGCCACCACGGCCGCCCATCGCCGCGCCGGTGCCGGTGGGACGAGGGTAGGGCGGCGGGGCTGCTCCGGCAGCGGCGGGGGTTGGGAGAAGGTAGTGGGGTGCCCACTGGTCCCTCATGCTGGTGGGAGCCACGGCCACGGTGGGCGCTCAGGGTGGGCAGCACTGGACTCAGGGGACACCTACCCTGAGGAAGGGCACGATCCCATCCCTGGAGATGGCTTGCAGGAGGCGGGGGGCTCCGGTGAGGCTCTGCAGCCCAGCCCCACAGGTGGAGAAGAAGGAGCCGATGACAATGACCCATGGGGATGGCCATGCCAGGGTGCCAACCACCAGGTTCCCATTGACAGCCTCGCCAAACCTGCAGGGCACCAGCACCACCTGCAGCTCTGTCCCGTGAGAGAGCCCCGAAAGCACCAGCCCCACAGCAGCACAACCCAGCCCCACGCAAGGACACCACCTTGGGAGGGTGTGACAGGACCGGGGAAGGGCCCACCCCAGCCATGAGGGGCAAGCAAAGGAGCAGGGGCTGAAGTTGTCAGGGACCTGTCCTCTGCACCCACAGGCGTGGCCAGGAACAAGGGAGTTGTGGAACAGGACTCCCTGTCCCTTTGCCAGAGGGGACCGATGATGGCTGCGTGCAGTTTGTGTTGGTGCTGGCGACCCAGAAGCGTCACCTGCCGCGTGCAGCGAGCAGGGCTGCCCCAGATAGGACGGAGCACGAGCACGGGCAGCCTTGGCTGTTGACAAACAAGAGGCTGCCTGCAGCCCTGGAGCGGGAGGAATGCAGCAAAACATGCAGGGTCAGGGCACACACAAACCCCCAGTTCCTGTTACAAGCTTGAGATTCCCTCAAGACACCCACCAACCCTCCAATGCCACCACGTCTGCCCAGTGTGCCCTGGTTGCAGCCACCCCGACATCTCCACCTGCCCCTGGGAATGCCCCTGTCCCAGCGTGCTGCCGGCTTCTCCCCGTGCCCTTGGGACACTCACTTGTCACGCAGGACGACCCCCTCGATGCATGCTCCGAATAGGACGACAGAGCTGATATCTGCCAAATGGTCAAGGAGAGCCAGGAGGATGCAGAGTGCTGCCCGCCTGCCCACCTGCCCCCATAACTGGGGCACCAGGACCCCATCCCAGCCCTGCAGAGCGAGCCCACCCATCCTCAGCCCCATGGCTCAGGCTCAGACAAGCCCTGAAGGATACAGACCGCAGAGGTGGTGGCAATGGCCAGGATGGTGCCCGTGGGGATGGACTTCTGGGCGTCCCGCAGGTCTCCAGAGCGGTTGGAGCCAGCCATGATGCCTGAGGAGAGAGGGAACGGCGTCAGGGGGAGCAGAGCTACAGCCCAGACGGCAGCATGTTCGTGCCAAGCACTGTGCGAGCCCCAGACACGGCAGGGCATGGCTTGGTGTGTGCCAGGATCGGGGAGCGGGCACAGCGGGCAGCAGAGAAGGCGCTGCTGTGGCTTGGGGACCCCAGCCTGCTCCTCTGATTCCCCCAGCACTTCCTCCCCCCACCCCAAACCGCAGTCTGAGGCCACTCAAGGATTAAGTTCAAAAGCTCTCAAGTGCCTTGTCTCATTAGCCCTTAATTAGCTGAAGCAGGGACGGTGACTGCAGCAGGGGCAGGGACGGGGTCCAGCGCCGGCGCCGCCTTGGGAGGGCAGGAGGTCACGCAGGGACACGGCTGTGCCAGCGGGTCGGGACAGCCCGAGGGATGACCCGTGCTGTGGGAGCCAGGGCAGGGCAAGACCCTGCGACACGGAGGGACACGGACCCCGCAGAAACCGGGACCTGCCGCGGAGTGGGCAACGGGAGGCAGAGCACCCGAGGCTGAGCGGCTGCCGAGGACGCCGCGCTTCCCCGACCCTCCAGCGCTCGCCAATCCCGGAGCAGCCCGTGTGGGGGTCCCGCCGGCCCTGGCTCCCGTGGAGCTCCAGAGGGACCCCAGCGGCCGCGCCCCGCTCGGCGCCGCAGCGGGACTGGGGCGGGGGGGAGGCTCCTCCGCCCCCGGGGAGCTAAAAATACCGGAGCGGCGGGACGTCAGTGCCGCACCGTCAGATCTGGAGCGCGGGCGGTGCGTGGGAGGCGACGGCGGCCATCCGCCCCCGCCACCGTGGGGGTGGGTGGCACACGTGGGGCTCCGCGGAGCGCGCCCCGCCGCACGTGTGCCCCGTGGAGCGGGGCCGGGGGTGGCTCCCACCTGTGACTGAGGGGAAGTAGATGCCGACAAGCAGGGTGAAGTAGGAGGTCATGTCGCTGAAGACGTAGGGCTGGTCCATGTCCACTGGGGTGTCGGGGGGGCTCACCGAGGGCATCCCCCGCTTCTCCACGATCACGCCCTTCGTCAGGTATGAGCTCCAGAGGTTCTCTGGGAGGGGGAAGGAGACCGGGCAGTGATGCCGGTGTAAGGAGACGCCCACAATCCCCCATACCCAGCACAGCACCCCCAACCCTGAAGGGACGGAGCCGGGAGACATGCAGTGCTGCCTCCATCCCCGAGGCCTTGCAGCGTAGTCAGCACAGTCAGCAGCTGAGCCCACGGGCATCTGACAGGCAAGGGACAAGGCCTGGCAGCACAGGTGGGCAACCAAGAGAAGGTCCGTGCTGCTGCTGGCAGCATCCCCACAATGTACCAGAGCAGTTGACATGGGATTGCAGTAGCAAATAATTAAGAGGGTAATATAATTAATGCTGATCAACACAGGTTTAAGGGAAGTGGATCGTGTCAAAGTAACTTGATAATGTTTTTGATGGGATTACGAGTGCAGGGCTGATGTAACAGGCTTAGTGTCCCTCCATGTGCTGCCTTGGCCACAGATCGTGGGGAGAAACTGGAGCAATGGAGAGCAGCCAGCACCAGGCATGGCGGGCAGAGGCAACTGCCCTTGGCACAGCACTGTTGGGGTCCTGCTGAGAGGAGCAAAAAGGCCCTGAGACCCCTTCCCTGGCTGCTCTCAGGTGACAGACAGGGCTGGCAGCCCCCACTGAACCTGCCCATCTTGTCCTCACAGAAGTGGATGTTTCTCTCCACCAGGAGACCCCTCACCTGAGGCATAGCAAGCCCCTGTCACCTCTGCCAGGGCCACACAGTGTCACCCATCTCAAGATGCTGCCAGCCTGGTCACCCTCACTACCAGCCATCCCAGAGCAGGGTCCTGGCTCTGCCCCAATGCCCCCAGTGCAGAAGCATTTGCTGCCTGCTACCCTGACAGACTGTCTGGGTGGATGGCTGACCATGCTCCCTCCCTGGCACCACTGTGACCAGCAGGAACAGGCTGTACCCAGCAGCCAGGGACACCTTATCTGCCCCACAAGACCTCCACATGGGGCAACATCAGGATGCTCCCAGCCACCCAACGATTGTACTCCACCAACCGAAGTGACAGTCACAGCCCCAAGCACCAAGTCTGAGCTTTCCTGTCTGTGACCCCACAGCCACCATGGCTGGATGGCTGAAACAGCCCCACAGCCACCAAGAAGGACTGAATCTGCTCATGGCTCCACTGCTCTCCTGAGTCCCAACAACCACTCTGGCGTGGGGTCTGCAGACACCCTCTGAATGGGCCACAAATCATTGGCCTTTGCCACCCACTGCCAAGCGAGAGCACCTGGCAGATGTACCAGTATCTTCTGAAAAACAGGTCAGAAGTGGCTCCTCCCAACAAATTCAGAGTCTTTCTGCAGCTCCTGCCACTCTCCCAGAGTGGTTGTGGCTGCAGCAGCGAATTGCCCCCGAGGGGCGATCACTTCTCGCAAAACCTCAGATCAATAACAGCCTTTCCAAAGGCCAAGAGGAAGGAGAGGGAGGATTTATTCCTCCCCAGCCTTTGGGCATCATTCAGAGCCACCCCACTGGCTGACACAGCCTGCACACAGCACCCTGTTCTGTCACCCAGTGCAGGAGTCTGTCCCACTGCCCGGCATGGCACAAGCACAGCTCACTGTGCCCCAGGGGCAGAGCAGCCTCCAGCAGGGATCGCCCACATGTGCCCTCACCTGGACCCAGCACTGCCTGCCCACACACTTGCCATGGAACAGTGGTCACCCTCACGCCCTCACAACAGCCCCCAGCAGCACTTGACCCCTCCACCAGTCCTGTTGGCAGAGATGCCCGGCAGGCACAGTCATTACCACTCCACAGCTTGTCCTGTGCTTCCTTCTCCATGCTTCCACCATCATGCCCCCACCCCCATGCCCCCATGCCTCTGTTTCTATGCCATGCTCACCTTGAATGAGGCCACTGGCAGCGCCGGGGATGCCCTCGATCTCGGTGACATTGTTCATGGTGAAGTACTCATCACAGGTGGCATTGAGGAACCGGGAGGTGCAGAAGAGCTCCCAGAGCTTGGAACCCACAGTCTCATTCCCCTCCACCACCATCTTGGTGCAGAGGTCAAAGCCATGGCGTGAGAGGGTCCTGTTGCCCAGGAGGCAGATCCTGGGGGGACACAGGCACTCAGCGATGCCCCTGCATGTCCCGGCCCTGCTGCAGCCCTGTGGGACCCCATACTCACGGGAAGCTTGGTGGGTCAAAGGCTGATTTGATGACACCAGCATAGATGGCAAGGATGGAGAGGATGACACAGCCCAGGAAGACCAAGGCAAACTTGTTGACATATTTGACACCCACGAACACGACGGTGGCCATGCAGGTCAGCACACAGGTGCCGTACACACGCATGTTGTTGAGCATCGCGGCCGCCTCCCCGCTGGCATCCTCTGCCTTGAAGATGGCCATGGCCGGGAAGATGTAGGCCTGGGAGAGAGTCATGGCATCACCACCCAGCTAACATCACCACCCTGAGGAAGGGTCCCTCAGCCCCTCTGCAAAACCTCAGTACACTGAAGGGCTATGGGCAGCATGGGCAGGCAAGGGCAAAGCCACCCTGCCAGGAGCCTAGCCCTTGGCACCATGCAGGGCAAGGACCAGGCACCTACCAGCAGGATTTCGATGGTGCCCAGGATGTACATGGCGCCGGCAAAGGTGGTGCCCAGGTAGAAGCAGAGCCCCACAGCTCCACCAAACTCAGGTCCCAGGGAGCGTGAGATCATGTAGTAGGAGCCACCCGCTGCCAGAGAGAAAAAAAGTGGGTTCCAGCGCAGACCTCTGTGGTATCCCCAGCCCTGCCAGGTATCCTGGAGGGAAGACTGGAGCCAGGGCAGCCCTGGCCCCCACTCCAGCACTGAGCAGGATGCAGAGCAGTGGGAGTGGCCACACTGGCAGAATCATTTCTGAGGAGATCAGCAGCCAGATGCAGTGGCCAAGGGGACAGATGTCCCCTGAACACCAGACAGGAGCTGGAGCCCCAGAGACCTGGGCCGTGCCCTGCTCCGTTCTCCCAGAGGAGCTCTTAGAGCTGGGCTGCCAGGATCGATGGTCCCGCTGCGGCGGCAGGATGATAAATAGCTTTAATTACACCCTGCGCTGGGCTGTCAGTGCCGTGCCCAGCCCGGCACAGCTCCCGGCTCCCCAGGGATCAGCAGGGCTGGGAATGCTCCGGGGCAGGCATCCAGGGCATCCACCGGACTGACCCAGCGGTGCCTCCCAGGGGACGGAGCCCATACACGGCAGCATCCCCGTGTCCGGCGGTGGGAGACACCACCCCACCACCCAGCCCATGGCACCCAGCACGCCAGGCTCCCTTTCTCCTGCCGCGTGTCTCCCGGTTCCCCTCGGGCTCGCCAGTCTGGCGGAGGGAGGAGCCGCGGCTGGCGGCTCTCGCTGCCATCTGCACCTCACGGCTCTGGGGACGGGTGGCGGCCCCAGCGCTGCGCTCCCTCCCGGGCCGTGGGGATCCCACGCGGGATGGTGGCAGGAGGCTTGGCGAGCGGCTGGCGGCCCCGGGGGATGCTCTCTGGGGGAAGTCCCTGCAGGCGCCCGGCCCGAAAGGGAGCAGCTCCCCGCACGCACAGCACATGCACGGGCACGGGCTTGACTCTACCTGGTACCACGCCGTTGGTGGCGATCGCGCTCATGGAAATGGCTGTCAGCATCGTCTGCGGGAAGAAACATGGTGTAGGAGCCCGGCAGAGCTGGGCCGAGGGACAGGGGTGTGGAAGGGAGAGCTGGGGCCGTGCTGGGACGTGAGGATTCCTGGGGCCACCATGAGATGTACCACAGGGTGGGGATGCTCAGGGAGGATGATGAATAGATGTATGAATGGATGAGCAGTCAGGGCTGCTAGCTGTCAGCACAGCTGCAGGGGCTGAGCCCCTTGGAGAGACAAGCAGTGCTGTGGGGGCCTCAGGCTGCATAGGACACTGCCCAAGGCCAACCCACTCAGCCTCTGCTCTGGAGTGACTGTCCTGGCAGGATGGCTCACTGTAGCACAGCAGGGTACCAGAGCAGGGGACCCCCTGCACATCCCCCCACATGGCAGCTGTGATCTGGGTCACCATTTGAGCACCGTTCCACTGCTGATTCCTCTGGGAACCTGAAGGCTTCTCCTCACTCTAAGTGGGGCAGGAGCTAGAGCAGGGGCAGGGCAGGGTGGGGTGGGCTAGCAGCTATTGCGCCTCTCCACAGTCCAGATAGACAAGCTGGTGACCACTAGACCCCAGGTGAGGCCAATGGGGGCACATCTGGCTCTGAAACTCACGCAGGAACAGCAAAGGAAGACCATGCAGAAGGACTCCATGATGCCAGCAATCCCCACCACCCAGGTGAGGCGCAGGAAGAGGATGACCCCAAAGATGTTCTGGAGGCAGGGCAGGTAGACACCCATGAAGGTGCCCATTCGTGGGGCCTGTCAGGGAAACAGCAGCCATCAGGGCTCACAGGCCTGGCTGGCAGAGGAGCATAGTGTCCTGCTCCTCCTGCAGTGCAGTCAGGGAGCATAGGTGAAACTGCCCCCTGGTTGAGGCCAAGAGCCCCTGTCCTCAGGGCAGCCCATGACCCAGCACTGCACAGGTAGGGGCTGGGGAAGGGGCTGTACCTTAGTCCTCACCTGCACTGGCTTCTTCTTGCCCCCATCATTGTTCTCAGCTTCCTCATGCTCCCGGCTGCCCTGTGGCAGGTTGGTGTAGTTGGCCAGCCCACTCAGCAGGGACGAAACCATGGGACTGGTGTCCATCTCCTCCTGTGGAGAACAGAACCCCGAGCTGTAAGAACAGTTCCCCAGGACCCCAGCCAGCCCCAGGACACAGAGACCTCACCAGATGCCACCTCATTGCTCTCCAGTCCAGGAATAGCTATGGGAGTGGGATGACCCTGGCCTGGGTCTCTGGCATGTCCCAGTGTCAGAGTGCAGGTCAGGGCACTGTGGGATGGCTGCCCAGCTTGTTCCCCTCCCTGCCCCACTGCCTGGACACCCTACCTCGAAGAGTGCCATGTTCTTGCCATCATACTCTTTGCCCTTCTCCAGGTCTGTGCTGTTGATGAAAGGGCTGCTCTCCTTGGGATTGCCATCGCCTGTGGAGACACAGCCAGGTCAGTCAGGCAGCCCCTGCCCCTGCCCACACCAGGAGAACATCCACCACACAGGGTCACCGCTGCAAGAGATCACAGCTGCCATCGACTCCCCCAAAAGGGCTGCCGAGGCTGTGGGCACCATGTCTGCACCCAGTCTCAGCACAGGCACTGGCAGCCCCAGCATCCCAGTCTCCAGCATCCCCTCTTAACACCACACACTAGCAGAGGCTGCTGTCCCCAGGAGCCACCATGTGCCGCCCTGCCCAGCTGTGCTGACACGCAGACCTGCCGGAGCGCATCCACGCAGTGCGAGAAGCGGACTGGATCCAGGGGGAATCCTCCGGCGGGACAGCTGGCAGCAATAACTCATGGCACCAGGTGCTCGTGGGTGAGCACACCGGCTCTGCCCGCAGCACTGCGTCTGCAGGGGCAGGATCCGGCTGGCTGCTCAGCGCCAGAGCAGAGGGGATGGTCCCGGCACAGTGCCTGGCAGTGAGGCGAGTGGCCAGGTGTCTAGTCCTGCTCCCAGACACGCACCACAAGAGGGGGGCCCACAGGGCAGGAAGGTGTTTGGCAGTGCCACCACCGAGGGCAGGTGGTGCCCAGGGCAGCAGAGGCACCCACAGTGGTGCAGGGCCCACAGAGCTGCCAGGATGGGCCCACGGCCACTCACTGCATTAATGACCTAGTGCAGAAGAAACCCAGGGTTGGCTTAATAGTGAGGAAAACAGCTGAGCTATAGAGCAGCAGAAATAAATCAGGCTGGAAATGGAGCAGCAGTGAGGACAGTGCTGCCAGAGCAGCACAGCCCTGAGCAGAGGCCCAAAGCAGAGAGCAGAGAAGGCAGTAGCCAAAGGACACAGTGCTGGGCAGAGTGGCTGGGTGGACAATGGTCCCCATGGCATGGGATCCCCAGCCCTGGGTGTGGGGAGAGGGACTCCCTGCCACACGACCATCCCACCACCACAGCCCCACAGCCAGAGCAGTCACACTGCCAGTGGCCACCGCACCGCTGGGCAGGTTGCCTGCATGGGCCTGGTCACACACCAGCTCTACAACTTGGGGCCAAGGCAAGAGGTGCGCCTCCACCATCCTTCAGCATGGACCTTCAGCATGCGAGAACCTGGGGGCAGAGGACAGTGCTAGAGCAGTACAGCCACCCACTCACAGTGGCAGCCCCAAGACAGACCCCACGACCTTTTGGAGCAGCCTGGTCCTTTGAAGACAGCCAGACCTCCTGCCAGTTGACTCATATTTGGAATCCTGAGAGCCAGTGTGCAGCGGTGATTCACCATCTGCAATTCCCCAGCAGACACAGAGCTCCTGGCTGACCAGGAGGTGAAGCCCCAAGTGCCACAGGTGTCACCAACCCATGGGCTGGCCCCCATCTCCTACCATCCTTGAGTTCCTCCACTGTGAGGCAGCAGGGCAACAGTGTCCCTAAGGGCACAGCCAAATCCCAGGGCACAGGCCACAGGCTCCTTCTGCACAGGAATGGCCACGGCAGTGGCACCAGGACACTCCAGCCTATGGGTCCTGCCAGCCTCACTGTGGAGTCCCCTTAGATACACACTCAGCACCCCAGGCTGCACCACTGGCACATGTCCTGCCCCATATCCCCCACAGAGGCTCTCAGCATGGACCCAATGTGCTCCTTGCTCCAGATTTGGTCTAACATCCCAGCACTCATTAGGTAACAGCAACAGTGTGGGTTGGCACCCATCCGCTCGCCACAGCTCTCACCCACCCGCACCAGCTCCGAGGACTGCGTTGACGTGAGACATCCACCATGCCAACAGGACGTCCTTCAGGCTAATGCTGGGGCCATCCCCAGCGTGGAGGCACAAGGGCAGAGGATCGGGATGACTGGACCCCACCTCCCACTCGGGACTTACTGGGGCTGGGTGGCACCCAGGGGGCACGGGCAGCCTGGCAGGGACATGTTCGCAGCCTGGCAAGGCTCTGGGACCCCTCCGGGGGAGCAGAGCCCGCGGGGGCCTCGCCTCGCCGCCTGGTACCCAGCCGACGACATCACCGTGCAGGTTTCCATGGCAACGGCGAGCCACGGCCGCCTCGGCTCCTGCTCTTATGTAACGGCGCAGGCAGCCGGACTCTGGCCCCACATGGCACCCGCGCCCTGGCCCCCTGGCACCCGACGGATGGCGCACCCGGACCCCCGGCACCCGCCCACCACGACCCCGTGGGACTGCCACTGCCTGGCTCCACACGACAGGTGCCAGCAGCACTCTGGGGCGCCCACGCTCCAACCCACGGCACCACAACATCACCCACAACTCGGAGTCCCTCCACCCCCACCCCTGGCCACCGCCCCTTGCGCCGGGACCGCAGCCCGTGCTGGCATCACCCAGGTTGCCAGGGCAGTCCTGGGGCTCACACGCCCCTCGCCTGGTGGTGCTGCTGAGAGGACTGGCAGTGGGAAAGGCCCCGGGATGGTGGGAATGAGGATGCAGCATGGCCCAGGGGAACCCTCCTGGCCTCCCGCCTCGCCCCGGCCCCGCAGGCTGGAAGGAGTTAAGCACCAGGGCGCGGGGTCCCAGGTGACAAAGCGCTCCCGCTCCTGCTCCTGCTCCTGACGGAGACCATTTTGCCGCAGCGGGGCTGGTGCAGCCTCTTCCCGGCAGCTGCCACAGACTCGTGGTCTGCAGGCAGGGGCAGGCAGGGCAGGCAAGGGGCAGGCGGGACAGGCAGGGGCAGGAGGGGCAGGCAGAGCAGAAAGGACAGGCAGGGCAGGAAAGACAGGCAGGGGCACTGCACCTGTCCCCCACCTACCACTTCCACGGCCAGCCCTGCCCGGTGGCACCAAGGGGCTGCTGCATCCCAGCCCCGGGGACATGTGGGACACTGCCAGCCCCGGGACATGTGGGACACTGCCAGCCCCACCCGCGCCCGCGGGCCTACCCGTGCCCCGCTCCCCCAGTGCAGCCGGGGCTGAGCAGCAGCGGGACCGGAGCGCTGGACGGGGCTGGCAGCACCGAGGCCAGCAGCCCATCCAGGAGAGAGAGTGTGAGCGGAGCAGAGCCGAGCCGTGCCAGGCTTCGATCCCGGCGCTCAGCCGCCCCCCTCCCCAGGGATCATTCAACATGAATCGGTCTTTTAATTTGCTGCGGCGGCTGGAAGGGCTGACGGCGGGATCGCTGGCAGGAACCCGCAGCCCCGCCGTGGGCACCACGCAGCCCCGCTCGCGGTAGGGTTTCCACCAGCCTGCCTGCCCAGGGCAGCCCAGAGCTGACGCCGGCAGCCGGGGGCCCCAGCGCCGAGGGACCATCACTGCACTCCCGGAGCCCCCCAGGGCAGCGCTCGGGCAGAAGCCACAATTTGATCTTCTAATGGCTTTTTACTTAGCCCTAAATTGGGTTGGGAAGCGTCATGTCCCTTATCCCAAATCCTCCTAATCGCTTTACACGGCGCAGGGCACCGAGCACTGGCTAGGGGAACCCCAGCAGCCACCCCCCCACGGGCTAATTAACCAGGGCTGCTGCCGGGGCTGCTGCCTGCTCCTATCCGACCGCGGTCGGCCCAGCGCCTCCGCAGCATCCAGAGCACGATCAGTCCCAGTCAGAGACATCGGGCAGCGGGGCTGCGGCACTGGCCGGGAGGAGCACTGGGTGAAGAAGGATGTGGCGGGGACAGCCCCGGCCCCATAGCTGCTACGCCTTCGTCTGTGCACCTGCACAGGGCTGATGACAGCTCCGGGGCCCCTTGTGCCACTCCCTGCCCCGGTCCCCACGGCGCCAGGGGCAGCAGCAGTGCGACGGCTGCTCGCGGCACTGGGGACGCCTCGGGGCTCCCCTGGAGGCGCACAGGACACCTTGACTTTTGCCACAGGACACCTTGACTCCAGGGGCTCTGTCTGCGGCATGGGGCACCCCAGGGTGACCCCAGCGGCCCAGAGAGCACATGTGCAAGCACGTGGCCCTGGCTGGTGTCCCCAGCTGCTGCCGTTTTGCAGGAGCTGCTGGCCAGGGAGGCCACGATGCTGTTCTGTCACTCCCAGCTATCAAGGGGACTTGGCTGCACACCCACTGTCTGTCCCTTGGATGCCAGCCTGGGGGGACCTAGGGCAGATGGGGATGCCAAAGGGCCTTGTGACAGTGGCACCTCTGCATCCACCCAGGCTTCCTTCTCCCCTGCCCAAGGGTGTCTGACAGCTGCCTTGCAGAGGGAGACCCTCGGAGAAGCTATGCAGCCCCTGCAGCCTCCTGAGACAGAGACCACTGGTGGCCCGAGCAGCACTGGCTCGTGCTGGCAGCATCACGGCAGTGCCGGCTCTGGCTGCAGCGCGGTGGGGGGGATAAGAGGGGCGGGGGAGGGTGGGGTAGGGTGGGAGGGTGGAATGTGGGGATGGGATGCTCCTCCTGCCCTGGGGCTGCACTTTGCCCTTTCAGCCAAGAAGCACACCGAGTGGCCTTTTGGGCTGGATTCCTTCACTGCCTGACCCAAATTGGACCAACTGCTACTTCAGACCTATCCTCTTCCTTCCTAAACCCAGGATTATCCTCCCTTTGATCAGCCGGCCCTGCAGCGCAGGATTTCCAGCACAGGCGCTTTGGCTGGCTGCATTTAAACAGCTTCCCAGATTCTCCGACAGCCCAAGTCCTGCCTTGGAAATGGCCATGGACACAAGTTCCAGCAAAGCTCCTGGCCATGGGTCTGCCCTCCTCGGACATCCTGGTGCCCCCGGGCTGGGTACCTGCACAGCAACACGCAGTGAGACTGCAGCTGACATGCCCATACCCCAACCAGAGCAGTGCAAGCTGCTGGCCTGAACACTGCAGGCTCTTGCTCCCCACTCCCACCACCTCCCCAGAGGGTTTGTGCCAGTTCAGCCCTTGTTGGGCTGCTGGGGCTGGAGCCCTTCCAGCCCTTGTCATGCAGCTCGCACAGGCTGTCCTGAGCCAGACCTAAGCATGGACACTGCTGACCCTTCTGACAAAAATGGCTTAAGTGGTACCCTGTGCTTCAGCAGCTGTGCTGGGCTTGGCAAGTCTCTGGACAGCCAGCCCTGGGGGAGCCAGGACACATGGAGGGTGTCCACTGGTATGCAACAGCTCTGCCACCCCCTAGGTTGTCCATGGTCCTTGCAGATAGACCTTGTGCTGGGAGTTCAGCATGACCCTTGGCACTGTGTGACAACTCGCCTCCCCACATCAACCACTCTTTTTATGGGTGTGGGGGGCTCTGCTGAGCCCCTTCCCACAGACAATCCCTGAACTCCCAAGCCCTCCAGGCTCCTGCTTCCTCCAACCTTTTGCCTGCCATCCCACGGGGCACCATCTCACCAGGCTCAGCTCCAGGGGCAGTCTGCCTGGTCCATCTGTAGTGGCACTGTGTCCAGCCCTCCTGCCAGACCCCGGGATAGCAGAACTGCCTGCCACCACACCGCCGGCACTTCCACGATGGAAAATGGTGAGTGGGAAAGATTCTGGTGCTGCAGAGGGCAAGGGGAGGGCAAAAACCCAGGGAAGGGCACAGCTGGGGGCCAGTGCGGCAACCCCAGCCCGGCAAGGTGCTCTCAGAAGGCTCCTGCCAGACCTGACCTTGAGTGGAGCCACAAATAAACAAGCAAATAAACAGGCTGGGGTCGGCAAAGCAGAGAAACATGCAGAGCCCGGCTGTGGCTGTGCCCAGAGCCCCACTGAGGGCAGCTGGGACCCCCAAAGCTGCTTGTGTCCTCCCGGCTGGGGCTTTGGCATATCCCAAGAGAGGACCTGGAGGACGGGCTGAAGGGGTCTGGAAGGGTCAGAGGTGCAGTGTAAGTCCTCCTGGATACACACTGCATCCCCCTGGCTCCAGCTCATCCCTGTGCCCAGCAGGAACACATGCAAGAACAGGGCCTGTACTGCCTGGCTACCTGGGGCTGGACGTGGCACTGGAGGGAGGGGGGACCCTCGCACACCTCGGCGATGCCGGGTGCCAGGGTGGGTCAGGCAGAAGCGACAGCATCGGTGGGGCTACTGCGAGGCCGAGT
This sequence comes from Formicarius rufipectus, assembly GCA_013399695.1. Taxonomy (NCBI): domain Eukaryota; kingdom Metazoa; phylum Chordata; class Aves; order Passeriformes; family Formicariidae; genus Formicarius; species Formicarius rufipectus. Next base: position 85,939 of record VXAU01003742.1, on the reverse strand, counting down.
GGCCCCTCGCCCCCGGCGGGCAGTGGCCCTGCGCCGGGGCTGCGCCAGGGCTGCAGCGGGACGGGGCATGGTGCGGCACGGCATGGGCTCGACCGGGTCGGCTGGGCACGGCACGACAGGTCTCGGTTCAGCATGACCGCCTCGGTTCGGCTCGGCTGGGCTCGGCCCCGGGTCGAGCGGCTCCTGCCGGCCCCTGCTCAGGGCCCGGGCGGCCGCTTCAGCACCGCGGACAGCGGCGGCGGCCCCGGGGGGCGGCGGGTGCGTAGGGGGGCG
>VXAU01003742.1:63930-84889 GCA_013399695.1 Formicarius rufipectus | reverse complement strand
TATCTCCAGCCCCCGCAGCCCGCCCCGGTTCCCGCACTCCACACCGGCCCCGCACCCTGCTGCTAACCCCTGCACCCCACACCAGCTCCCGCACCGGACCCCGGTGCAGCTCCGGGCCTGGGCACACATTCGGGGTGTGCAGTGGGACAGAACCTGAGCCTGCGGCACCGACGCATCCCCGGAGGCGGCTGAGGCTCGGAGTCAGGGAAGTCACTGCCCAGGCGGCTCCGCCAACACCGTGTCCCGCGACCAGCGGGTCCTGGGTGGGGGCAGCTCTCGGGTGGGCAGCACCTGTCCGGCAAGGGACCCCTCTGCAGGCAGCTGGACCTCGGCCAGGGGCGAAACCCCCTGTCCTAGCAGCAGGACCACGCAGGGCACCCGGGGAGGGGGATGAACGGGGAAATGCTGCCCGCAGAGGGGAGCAGGCTTGGTCTGACTTCCCCTGGTACCCACGGGGCCAGGGTCACATCCAGAACAGCCTTACCAGATTTACAAATCCAGACCTGGCCCTGGAGAGGGTTGAGATAGTGCCAAACCCCCAGATTCTGTGCCGCCTGTGGAGTCCCCAGCCCTTGCCACCACCCACCACAGGACCAGGGGCATAGGCCACCCTTGGGCTGGGGGCTGCTGAGGGACTTTGCAGGGCTGCTTGCAGCTCCCCTTTCTCTCATGTACTTAATCCGGGAGGATCCCCGAGCCAGAGCTGGCTGCAGCTCCCGGCATCTCCTCCGGCGCGGTCTGAGATCATGACAGCCCGCTGGCCTCCGTTACTTCTTGACGGCTGTAATTAATTGTTTACTTTCTCCTGGTGCGGGGCCAGCTGCTCCGCAGCGCGGAGGCTCCCGGGCCTGACCTCGCAGGCGGGAGGGAGGCTCGGACCCCTCTCACCAGCCCAGCAGGCAGTATTGATCCCTGCCCCATGGTTGTAGCCTGGACCCCCAAACTGGGCATCCCTGGAGAGCCGCAGTGGCACAGCCTCAGCTGCATGGCAAGTGGCACAGGATGGCAGCAGGGAGAGTGGGCAGCTGAGGGTGGGCAATTTCTCACCCAGGAACCTGCGTGGCAGCCACTGCATTGGGCTGTCCCAACCAGCCGCAGCAGCATCAGCCCCTCACTCCTGCATCCCTTGGCTCTGAGCAGAAGGGGAGCAAGGGGCTGGCCCACTCCCAAAGGATGGAACTGGGAGGCAGGGGTTGCAGGCAGGATACAGGAGGCATAGCCACCCTCACAAGTGGGTCTGGGGGAATTAGCAGAGCCTTCCCCCACATGGAGGCTGTGGCTGGGCAGAGGGGCAGTGGGCTGGGGTCCAGCCATGGTAAGTGCCAAGTGCCGGAGGGTGTTTTTTTGCAGCAGGCCAGAGCGCGTGGGCTCGGCACAAGAGGGATTTTCCTACTAAAACAGATGGGGGGGAGGGAGCACGTGAAAGACCACTAATCCCCTAATCCTTGGATTATGGCTCCATTTCAGGGGTTGGGATTTGACGGCAGCACAGGGGGCTACGCTATCAAGACTGCAGGGTGTCTCTGAGGCAGAGCAGACCAAGGGGGCTTGATCCCTCATTGGAGCACTGAGCTAACCCTGGCCCAGGGCTGAGTACGTGGTCCAGTGTGCCAGGAGTGGGGAGGTTTATCTCAGTTTGGGCATCACCCATGTACTTGTATTGCCTGCAGCCCCACTGCAGGCAACGTATGTGCATGAGGAAGGAGGAAGACAGGCGTTTTTCCCTGGTCATGGAAGGGGGGGATCAGCTGCAAGTGGCCCCTGAGCCTGAGTAGCAGGCAGGATCCTGGCACCAGGCCAGGCAGAGCATCAGTGCCCCACTTAACTGCAAGAGGCTGCCCAGGAATGACGACGGAGAGAGACATGACTCCTCTGCCAAGCCAAGGAGCATTCCTACAAAGTGTCCCGTACCCCTGCAGAGCCTCCTGAGAATATCCCAGACCCTGTCACATAGAGCCTGGGTCTGGGGAACCATTCCCATAGACCCTCCCAGGGCTGGCATCCTGGTCAGCGGCCACACAGCCCTAGGCTGTCCTGTCACTGGAAGCGGTCAAACCTCCCAGGAGTGAGACACGTGCTGGAGGTGCTGGGAAACCTCCTGAGGGCAGGGAACGGGCAGCTGGCAGTGTGCCACTCGGGCAGCGGTGCTGCTGAGATCCCGGTCAGCACGCTGCAACACCTGCTGTGATCCCCGGCCACAGTCGGCAGCCTGCCCACCTGCATCCCATCAGGATGGGACACCCTGCACCAGGGGTTCAAGGGCGTGAGGACAGGCAACTCCTGAAGAGCTGTGGCAGGAGAGCCCCCAAGAGGACACAGAGGTGAGGGGAGCCTAGAGGTGCAGTGGGGCAGGAGGACAGTGATGCCCACATCCAGTCAAGGGCAATGGGTTTGCATCAGAGTATGCCACACACCACTCTGATGATCCCATGAGCCCAGGGGCAACACATCCTGCAGCACCTCAGCAGGATGGAGTGGTCATGTTCATCTCCATTCAAAGAGGTCAGGGCCTGCCACTAGTAACGGGGTGGTGGGACAGGACAAGGAAAGGGATGGTGTCCTTTCGGGATGAGACCTGAGCCACAGGAACCACTGTAGCTGCTTGAGGCCAATAGCAGAAGGGCGGCAGTGGGACAGAGCAGGCAGGAGGCTATGGGGCAAAGCAGGAGCTGTGATCTCCTGCATCATGTGAGCCCAGTACCATGCACAGCTGGCGCAGTGTCCCCAGCTGCCCTTGCCCAGATGTCTTGCCAGCAGCAGGACCATGGCAGCAGGCGGATGGGCAGCCTGGCACAGGAATCAGCAGTGGAAGCAGCCTCCTCCTGCCAGGCCCTGCTCCCAGCAACACAGTTGAGGAGCCCCCAGGCAGCCTCATGCCAGCCACAGCACACTGAGGATGCCAGGCAGCTGCTGCCAAGCAAGGGCCAGAGGGTCCAGTGATGACCAAAGAGCAGCTGCATGGCCACTGCTGGCCACTGCCAGCAGGGTTGCCTCCCAGCTGAGGGGGCACTGGAGCATTCTGTGTCCCACAAGGCACTCCTCACCCAGCCCCACAGCCTGTACAAGGATCCCTGCACTGGCACCCCACTGGAGCACTTGTGGTGGTTTTGGTAGCAAAGAGAGGCCTTGGAAAGATGCTGTAGGCAGCAGCTGGGGCTTCAGCTGGTCCAGCCACTCTAACAGCATACCACCCACCCATACCATGGGCCCCTACAGTTCCTTGGTGCTTCTAATGACACTCAAAAGGCACATGGTCTGTCACAAACATGACTTGAATGACTGCAAGGGTTAGCTGGCAGATGAGGGAGATGGAGGACCAGGGGAACGCCTCAGTTCCCAGTGCCTCAAGTGGGGGCCCTGCCCCATCCCTTGCACCTCGGCTCTCTTGACATTGGCCCTGCATCAGGGTGCAGCCAGGGCTGCTGGAGTCCCCTACTCTACCTAAGCCCCCCAGGAGCTCACCACCCACCCGGGACCAGCCTCACACATCTCTGCCCATGACCCACAGCCCACGACCCCCACGGTCCGGGAGGGCAGCTGAACCCACTCAGCACCGGGAGTCGCGGTAGGGATGACACCGGGACCGGTTTCTATGACAACAAGAGAGGCTCCTTAACCAGTTGGTTGCCATGGCTACTGCCGCCGAGCCCTGGTGCTGGGGACACGGAGGCGCTCCGCTCCAGGAATGACCCGCTACCCCCCGCCCCAGGGCTGTTGCCGCACGGCCAGCACCCCGGGCACGGCGGTAGCACCCCCGGGGCAGGGGGCCCAGCGCTACGGTGGATCCCAGGGGGACCCCATCGATCCCGGTCCCGCGGGGGCCCGGCCACCATCGCACCCACGCGGGACCGGGTCCTCCCCGTGGCGGCGGCTCCGACGAGTCCCGCGGTTGGGGTGGGGCGGGTCTGGGGCGGGGTCTGGGTGTCCGTACCCACCGGGGCGGGGGTGGGAGGGACACGCCCCCCACCGGAGCCGTCCCGTCCCGTTATTGCCCCCTGGCGGCGCCGGGACCCCGCGCAGCCCCCGCCGCCGCCCGCACACACCGTCCCGCCCCGTCGCGACTACCCGGGCCCAGCTCTGCATCCACCCGTACTGCAGCGGTGACCAGCGCCCGGCCCCGGGGCCGCCGTGCCGGAGCGCTGCCCGTATCCTGCGGGCGCCCTGCCCGCCACGGGGCGCTCGCTCCTCGCGGCTCCCCCTGCTCGAGGTCCGCACGGGGCTGAGGCTTCTCCACAGTACCATCAGCGTAGGGCCGCTACTAGGCAGGGCTGGGGCCGTGGGGGCAGTCTCGGGCCTCGCAAGGCGCCCTGTGCATGACACCAGCCCGTGGACCGGCAAGGAGCCCAACCGGCTGTGCTGGGGATCACCGCGCCGTCCCGGCACTGGCAGCATGGCTGGCTGCAGCTCCGGCCCGCACCCGGACACGGAGTGCTCCGAGGTCCCCGAGATCTCCGTCGCGCTGTGCTGCCAAGAGTCTCACTGGGATGGGGCCAGGCAGTACCGAGCACCCGCCGGGGCCCGGGGCCCTCCCGCCTCCACTGATGTCCACAGCTCCCACCTGCCGTCTGTAGTCCCTGCCAGCCCCGCAGCTGCCAGCCTCACACAGCCCATCCCATCCGTCCCCCGGGAGGCGGCAGCCGTGGTCCCAGCACCCTGGGGCGTGAGCTGGGGCAGCCTGGAGAGTCCCAGCACACTGCCCAACCCTTCAGCACCCACTCTGTCACGGCCGTGACCGCCCACAAGGTAGTGTGGGCCCTGGGCATCTCTAGCAGGGCTGGCCACCAGGTGTCCTCTGGGAGGGCACAAGGTCACAGCTCAGCCAGGAGGATGTGCCCCTCGCTCCCACTGCAGCCCCCCAGCATGCCCACTCCAAGTCCCTGCAGCCCCACACCCGCAGTCTGGCTGCCAAGCCAAAAAGCTGTTCCTGGAGGGCCACAGAATGCAGCTCATCACTGTCCACTCTGCCCCAACACAGCCCACGGGCCAGGCCCAACTGCCCCAGGTTCCACAGGATGACAAGTGGCCCTGCATCCCCTCGCCACTGGGTCCAGCCCTACGCTGCCCACCGTGGTGGGATCCCACACAGGGGCCCCGCGGGCCGGAGCCCACCGCCAGGGGCACAGTCCAGCCCAGGTGTCACTGCACCCATCCGGCTGCTCGCGCCTCCCACCCGCGCCCTTCGCCGAGGGTGCAAGGTCACAGCTCCAGCAGCACGGTGCTGCCGTCGGCCGGTTTTCTGGGATCGATACGGCTCCGGTGACAGCACAGCCCCACCGTCACGTCCCCTGAGCACTGCGAGGCGATGGCCGCCGGCTCCAGTGCCTGCGCCCACGGCAGCTCAGTGGCTATCATGGGCTGGCCACTGCCTGCCCTCCCCAGACCCTCGCCACCCCACCGCAGCCACCCTCCACCACGGCTCCCTGGGGAGCTGTGTGTGTGTGGCCTTTTACCGACAGCTGACTCCCAGTCGTAACCCCGCTTCATCCCACTGCCAGTCCCCAGGAGCAGGGCCTTGCTCCGACAGCCCCCAGGACACGGACAGAGCAGGGGAGCTCGCTGGGGCTCGGGCTGGCCCCGGGAAATAGCCCAGGACGAGGGGTCCTGCCCAGGCAGCCGGGGCCCCATTGCCTGCTCTACACCCCCTATCTCCCGGGTCCCAAAGCTCCACGCTATCCCTGCCCCGGCGGTCCGCACTCCCTCCCAAGGGCCCGACAAGACCGACCGTGGCTCCGCACCCCTCCACGCTGCCCCGACACCCCGACCCTTCCCCACGGACCCTCCCCGCGGACGCTGCCCTGCCCCGCAGAGCCTCCCCACGGACGCTGCCCTGCCCCACGGACCTTCCCTACGGGCCCTCCCCGCGACCCCTGCCGTGTCCCCGGAGCCCCCTGGCGCTCANCTCCGGTCCGAGCGGATCGGCCCGGCCCCGCTCCCTTCCGATCGCTTCGGTCCAGTTCGGTCCGGCCACGCTCGACTCGACGGGACGGGACCGCTCCGCTCCGCCGCGCCTGGTCCACAGCCGCTGCCGGAGTGGGGGTGCTGGGACCGTGCCCGAACGGGACGGGACCGACCGGGCTCTGCCCCCGCCCTGCCCGGAGCCTCGGCCGCTAATTACAGCTAATGACAGCCCTGAGGCTGCGGTCGCCCCACCCTGCCGCGGACCCGGGCACGGCCCCGGTCCTGGCTCCGCCGCCGGGCTCTGTCGCCGCGCAGACACAGGCCGGGGCTTGGGGGCTTCTGTGGGGCCAGCCCGCGGTGGGGTCCCGGCTGCAGCGGGCAGTCCAGTCACATGCTGTGTCCGGGCCGTACGCCGTGTCCCAGCCGGTGGCAACCGCCCGCTCCTCATAGCGGTGTAAAGCCGGAGCGTAGGGAAAGGAAGACCGTGGGGGAAAATGTGGAGCCATGACCTGGGGGACCTGGGAGTGGAGAGGTGCGGGGAACCGCTCCTGGAGCAGGGCTGGTGGCGGGTGATGCTGGGACCAAGGGATATCCTCCCCGGTGGGACCCAGTACCCCTGCGAGATCCAGAGTCCTTAGCAAAGGGGAACACGGTGGCAGCCCCCCACACGGTGGCAGCCCCCCACCCAGTGCCCTCTTCCCGCAGGTGCTGGCACACCCCAATCCAGAGGAGGGCGATGCCTCCGGCAGAAGAGGATTCTCTGCACCATGGCCCCAGCTGCTGATAGAGCACTCGAGGCTGTGTCCAAAGAACTGTCTTTATTACAAATGAGCGGGTGGTTGGCACAGCAGGTGGTTGGTGGAGTGGGTAGGGCCAGGAGGGATCAGACCCCTGTGTCCCGCCCCAGCATGTGTCCAGGCGCCAGCTCCCAGTGGGGCTCAGCCCGACCTGACATCGCTGGCTCAGGAAAAAGACAAATTTGTCTCAAATTTGTGTGCGGTTTGCACCAGGCAAACGCCTCTGTGCGATGGAGCCAGCGCTGGCAGGAGTGGCATGGTGCCAGCTGTGGCAAGAGTCCTGCTCCCCATCTGGGGCTCCCTTGGCCGGGCAGCTCCCAAGTGGTGACCCCAGAACCCCCTGTCCCTCCCTGCCAGGGAGATGGTGAAACCCTCTCCTCGGCTGGGGCTGCCCACAGCCACAAGGGCCCCAAGGATCAGCCTGTGAGATGGGAGCCCACAGACTGGGAGCGGTGGGCAGGGAGTAGCACTGGCTGAGCCAGCGGCTGGTCAGGCCCTCAGTGCTGGGGACACTGCAGGATGTCATACTTGATGTAGCCCACCCGGTCCACCTGGTAGCGTGGTGTCATTCTCCAGTAGAAGTCTCCCCGGCAGAAGTGGTACTTGTCTGGGCAAGGGGGGGGACAGAGGGAACGCAGAGTCAGCGGGAGGCTGGCCTTGTGGGAACCCATCCAGTGGCTGCCCAAGCAGCAGAGGCACCTGGCACTCTGCACCTTGCTGGGTTCCTGCCAGACCCACTGCAAGGACCCACCGGAGCTGATGGTACATCCTACTCCAGGGCCATTCCCCACACACCTGAGAATTCTGAGTCTGGTACCCAGACAATTCAGCCTCTGCCCACAGGAGGTGTGGGACAGCCTGGGAGTGCCCACATGACACCCACACACCAGGTTCCACTCACCTTGGTAGAGGAACACGTTGCGTGAATCAAGGGGAACACCAGTGAAGACATCGTCGATGGCACGGGGGTAGCCCTTGTCCACCCTCTGGACCTTCACATCCAGTCTGTGGGAGAGCAGAGCTGTGCTCAGGGCTGCCAGGAACACCCATCCCAGCCCCTTGCCAGGAGGACGAGTAGGCACTGCTGCCCTCTGGTCCTGCTCACCTCCAGTAGTTCTCCCCACTGAAGAGCAGCACTTTGCCACGGCCCCGCTGCAGGGCCCCTGAAATGCGGCCGGCTTCCTTCCCTATACCCAACTTCTCGATACCTCGGGGGCCCAGCATGCTTTTCCCAGAAAACACCCAAAACTGCCGACCTGAAGTGGGAGATAGCTGCTGTCAGCCAGCTCTCAGGGTGCCCTGGCTGCACCAGACTTGTCCCACAGTCAGTGACACTGGGGCCCAAGGGTGGTGGGGGCAGAGCTCACCAGCAAAAAAGAAGACTCTCTTGGTGAGCAAGTCCTGAAAAACAGCATCAATGGTGGTAGGGAGGCCAGGCCAGGTGTCAGCAACAGAGAAAGCACCCTGGATCCCCGATTTCCAGAAGGATGAGTGAGTCCAGTATTTCCTATTGGGAAAGGTTAGCTGTCCTGATCACCTCAGTCTGGCATAGCCCAGTGTTCCCCCCATTCCTCTAGCACAGCCTCCTGTCCCCCCACATCCCTTCATTATCCCAGAAATTGCCAGGTAAGGAGGTACCAGGTGCTGCTCTCACCCATCCTTGAAGAAATGCAGCTCCCCGTTGATCTCTGTGATAGCATCGAAGTTCCTCTCCATGCAGGCATCCCGGCTGGGGTCCACAGGAATGGGCCCAGCTGTGGGCTCTGGCGTCTCCTCCTCTTCCTCCTCAGTGGTGGAGGTGCTGCCAGCCTCTGTGGGTAGGGGCTGGGGCTCCTCCGTGGGCACGGGCTGTGGCTCCTCAGTGGGAGCAGGTGCAGGTGCAGTGGGCTCAGGGCCAGAGCCACGACCTGAGTGAATACAGGGGAGGGTGTGAGCCTGGGGTCAGCCTGGTGCTATTGGCCTCACAATGTGCCCAGTTGCAGTGCAGCTGCTCACCATAGAGGTACTGGATGCCCTGGACATCATCAGGGTGCAGCTGGAAGTCCTGGATGTAACTGTACATGGGGTACATAAGGGCCTCACGCACACTGGAGTGGTCCAGTCCCAGCGAGTGCCCGAACTCATGGGCAGCCACCAGGAAGATGCTGTAACCTGGAGGAAAGCACTGACCTCAGCGCCCAGCAGGTCACATTGGTTCAGGACAATGCTGTCTAGGCACCATGGGCCCCACAGGGACTGCAACAGCATGGTGTGGGTCTGGGGGGCACAAAGAGAAATGCAGGCACAGGGGGCAGTACCTCTGTCAGGGCAGAAGCCCCACTTCTTGTCGGTGTCATAGTTGCTTGTGGTGGCACACCAGAGCTTGCCATCCTGCCGCCCCTGGCTGGTGCAGGCACTGTAGGACTGCCCCAGGAAGGTGAAGGGGAAGACACACGGGTCCCCCTGGGAGTTTCCACCAATCACCGCCGTGTCTGCAGTGCAGAATCAGTGGGTCTGGCCCCAGCCGCACCAGCCATAACCAGGGACACCCCTGAGACCCCTCATGTGTCCACCCTGCACACCCCTCCCTGTGCACCCCTCCCCACCCTGCTGGCACCTCGGTTGGGGCAGAAGCCATATTTCTTGTCCTGGTCGAAGTTGGCAGTGGTGGCACACCAGCGGTAGCCGTCGGAGCGCCCATCCGTGGTGCAGGTATCATAGGAGGTGCCATCAAAGATGAAGGGGAAGATACAGGGGGCTCCATCACTGTTGCCACCGTTGGTGTAGAGGACTGTGGGGCAAGGGGGAGTGAGGAGGGCCCCAGGCACTGTGGGGCTGGGCAGGGGCTGTGGCCACTGCTACTCACGCTCGCTGGGGCAGAAGCCGTATTTCTTGTCCCGGTCATAGCTGGCAGTGGTGGCACACCAGGGCAGCCCATCCTTGCGCCCCTCTGTGGTGCAGTGGGAGTAGGAGCGGCCCTCGAAGATGAAGGGGAAGTGGCATTCGGCACCATTGGCATTCCCATGACGGGTCTTCACCACTGCTCAGAGATGGGCGGCTCAGTGCCAGGGCTGGGGCTGGCACCATGAGACCCCCTGACCCAACACACCCTGACCTTACCTAAGCCAGTTCCCAGTGTCCAGAACTCATCATCATCAAAGTGGGCATCACCCTGCATGCCCTGGCCTGGGGGAAAAGCATGGGCCAGGAGCCCATCCTTGCCATCAAAGGGGTATCCATCTCCATGCTCTGCAGGGAAAAGCACCCTCAGAACTGGCCCTGCCAGAGGAGCCCTCATGCCCTGCTGACACATATAGGGGTAGAGGAACTCTCTGCAAGGATCCCACGGGAAGGGTGCATCACCAGCCCCCTTCTCACTCCCTGCCTGCCCATGGGACATCACCTCGGCTGCCAAACATGATCATGATGTCTGCCTCGCCACTGTATATCTGGGTGAAGGTCAGGGGAGTCACATCACTCCACACTTGAAATGCCCGCCTGAAGGCGTCATCAATCACTGCACGGTCCAGGTCCGGGGAGTAGTTAATCACCCTGCCAGGCACACAATGGGTCAGTTCTGCGATGTCCCCTCCTCATGCAGGAGTGACCCTGCTCTGGGCAGGGGTGTTCCTCCACCCCGAGAGGGGACAGTAGCAGTGGTATGGCTGGCCAAAGCAGCCACCATCACCCTCTGTCTGGGCCTCAGATGCTCTCTCAAGCACCAGGGAGCAGATGCTGCCACTATACCAGCTCAGTCCTGGCAGCATCAAGACCCAGTTGTGCCAGCAGCACCAAGCCCAGACAAGGGCTGAGCAGAGGCTCCTGCCCACCTGGTTCCTCAGGCTGTCTCCATCCCCCTGGGACCATCACCCTGAGGACAGAAAGGTTCACCTCCAGAGCAGACTCACCGATAAGTCAGGTCCATGTGGTCCCACTTGAGGTCCCCATCAAAGGTGAGGAAGTTTTCCACGTCAGGGACACCACAGCGGGGAGCTCGCATGGCCTCCAATGTGGCAGCATCCAGCTCCCCTGTCTCCTCCAGGCCCAGCTTCTTCTGCATCTTGCGCAGCGCCTTGCCCAGGGACACGTGCCTGCCGCCCGCCTTTGCCTCTGCCTCCGTGGTGTAGCCAAACTGCAGCAGGTAGCGCTGGGGAGGAAAGGCGGCCCGAGGGGTGAGAGAGGCAGGAGGGCGCTCCGGCAGCCCCAGGCACCCATCCCATCCTGGGCACCTCCCAGAGCTCAAGGCGATAGACAGCTCTCAAGCTCTGCCTGTAACCCCTCGCTGCCACTCTCCGAGCCCCTTGGGATCCTGGATGCTGGGAGGGGACCACGGGGCCACGCTCCCCTCACCTCCGCCAGCTGCAGATCGGGCAGGGTGCTGACCAGATCCCCCGGGAAGGTGACAACTGCCTGCGGCTTGCCCTGGAGAGGAGCTGCACAGCAGGAGACAGCCAGCAGCCCCACGGCAAGCGGGGCCAGGAGGAGCAGTGCCATGGTGTGTCGGTGGCAGGAGGGCTGTGGCTATGCTGGTCCCCGCTGTCTGCTCTGGGAGCTGCCCGGCTCCCTGCTCCTATTTATGGGGCAGGAGGGCAATGAGTCACCCTCAGACCCCTCAGCGCCGATTCACACTCCCTTCTCCCTTCCCACCATGACGAAACACAGGCTCAGACTCCTCCATCGCTGCCTTAACTGTTTCATCACCTTGTTTACTAAACATGCTACATCCTGTGGCCACGCAAGGACCGGATCCAGGGAGAGTGGCTGGGCAGCTGCAGAGGACCATGGCACAGCATGGCACGGCCACTCTGGGGCTGGTCTGAACAGGGCAGCTGGCAAGCAGGGGGACTGCCCTGCTGGCCCCAAGACTGTGGTGGCTGAGGAGACAGCAGAGAATCGCTGGGGGCTCACTGGGCACTCAGGACCCCTGCAGCTGTGCCATCACACTGGCTGATGTTGGGCTTGGCTGGCCAAGGGCTGATGGTGACAGAGCCAGACCTGTGGGGGGGCCTGGGTGAGCATGGGGGCAGAGCCAACAGCAGAACCCCTGCCTGAGCCCCAGCACTTGCAACCCACCTGCCCAAGAGCTGACAGCTTGGATCCCCACCAGGACACTGCATCTGTCCCCGTGTTGCCACTGCAGCTGCATCATCCGAATGGGTCAGAGCATTTCCAGCACTGGAGATCCCCATGGCTCCTCACCCCACGGTACCCCTAAGTCCACATGTCAGAAGTTGACTGGCAGAGCCCCATGGGATCAGGGGCAGTGCCTGCCTGAGAGCAGTTCTCGGCATGGGGATGCTCCACCTGGTGCCATGGGACATGTGGGTGCCATACCCTCCCTGCCCTGCTCTGCAGGGTGCTGCTGACTCAGCTTCCCACCCAGTACAGCACAGATATCGCCATGGGATAGTGTTTTCCTGCTTCTCCCAAAGTGCCGACGCTTGTGGGAACAGGAGTGGTGAAGGGGAAAGCAAACAGGGATGAGGAGCGAGGGGAAAACAGATGGCAGAGAACAAGGCGCAGCGTCAGCGGGGGGGAGGGAGGGCTGCTGCAGCCCAGCAACGCTGCCTAAGACACAGGTCCCAGCCTGGATTCCCTGCTCCAACTCTTACTAACCCAGGCACACAGGGCTCCACGGGGTCCTTGGCTGGCTTTGTCAGGAGGATCCTGCTGTTCACCCCGTTCCTGTTGGTGCCTATCCTCCTGGCTCCCAACAGAGCCAGACTGTGTCCCAGCAGCCACCCCCTCCCACTATCACTGTGTCTTAGCCAAACCAGCAGTTCCTGGCCCAGTCAGAGGACAAGGAGGTTATATTTGCACCCAGAATAGCTGGGGACAGGGAGAGGAGGGGGCCATGCTCCCTGTGCCCTTGCAGAGGAAACCCCATGGCCAAAGGAGGGATCATCCCTGGGGCAGTATCACCTGTCAGGTGCCTAGTGTGGCAGGATGTAGCCCAGGGCCACAGCTGGCAGGGCACAGGGAGCTCACCGGCAGCGTGAGCCCCACCAGGAGGAAGCAACCATGAGAAATCAAGGGGTTGCCTCACACCCCGCCACAGTCCTGCAAGAGCAGCCCGTGTTCCCTGGCGCAGGAAGTTGCTCCACAAGCAGACACCGTCCTGTACCGGTGTGACGAACACGTCCAGCCAAGCACCTTTCACAGTGGGACACAGCCCAGGGACCCTGCAGCAAGGCCATCCCATTGCCCCCATCTCATGGTCCAGCCAGCCTGTCTCGCCCTTGGGAATGGCTCAGCTCTTTGGCAGACAGGAGGCAGCGGCTCCCTGTGCTCCCTGCCTGCCCAGCAGCACAGGCAAGGAGGGGGCTCTGTCAGGATGCTCCAATAACCCACAGCAGCTGATGAATCCTGAGGCACGTGGGGAGCATGCACTGCTCCACATCCTCTGCTCTCCAGGCTGCCAGGACCTCAGCCTGCAGCACAGAGCTGTTGTTGGAGCTGTGTGCTAAGGAACCCCCAGGGCAGCTCAGGAAAGGAGACATCTGATGCCAACTCCCGGATGCAGCCAGAGAGTCAGATCCGGCTCTGGCCTTCCCTGTGCTGTGGCAGATCCCTGGGCCTTTCCCATGCTATTCCCATCCTTTGTTTCCACCACATGCAGGAGCCACAGCTCCCACACTGTCATGGCACTCCCATGGCACATCACTGTACTGTGCTGCCAGTGGCATCCCAAGGGCAGAGCCAAGACCCAGCAGCACAGAGCAGCTCTGGCAGGAAGGGGGCTGGGAGGGGAGTGGGTGCTTGGAGCGAGAGGTGGCAGGAGGAGCCAAGAGCCCATGCCCCACATGCCATGTATCCCATCCTGGCCAGCCCTCGAGCTGGGCAGTGGGAGCCCCAGTGCAGGGTTGCTGACCGCAGCTCTGCCCTCGGCCTGGCCGCTCCCACTGACTCACAATCCTGCTCACCAGCTTCCTCCTGGCACCATCCCGGGGGATTTTCTGGTGACTCTCTGGAGGCTTGTCAGGGAGCAGGGCCAGGGCAACAGGGAAACCCCCATGTCTGGCAGCGCCAGCAGCCTCCATACCAGGCAGGGAACTCTTGGGATGGGCTTGGCACTTTTGGCATGATCCCCATGCAAGGCTGCCTGGGCCAGCTTGGCTCTGGGAGCTGGGGCAAGGCACAGGTCCCTCGGCATGGGCACATGTGGAGGGATGCTTGGGGCAGCCACTGTGGCTGGCGAGAAAGAGAAGAGGGCAGTGGTGAGCAGAGGCAGTGCCTGGCAGGGACCTCAGGAGATGTGCCCAGCCCTGTGACCCTGTTTACTCCCAGAACCCCTAAAAGGACGGGTGAGATGGAAAAAATCACACAGACATCCTTCATCCCAGACACTGCCCGAGCCACGAGGCTGCCTGTCACCACCGGTTCTCCCAAAAGGGGAAGGAACAGCCACCACAGCCCCTTCCCACGTCCTTACTCAAGGCCACCCTCATGCAGACCCTCTGTAGGAAAAGTGGTCTGGGATCCCAGAGTGGCTGTTCCCCATCTGGATCCCTGCCTGGGGCAGAGGTTGACAGGACACAGTGACACCTCTGCGAGGCTGCAGGTCTCCTACTGGGAGGTGCTGGTTGGTCCAGCAGGGAGGATTGGGGGAATTGTATGGAGGTAGGGCCTGGGCCCTCCTCAGCTTTATTCCTCTTGTGCAGATGAGCAGGGTAGGGGTCAGCCAGGGAGGGAATATGGCACCAGCTGGCCAGGGGAGAGGTTGAAGAGTCACAGCCATGGGGTGCACCAGGTGACAAAGGTGTTGGAGAGCTGAAGAGCTGGGGGTGAGGGGACATGTGGCCACCACAGTCACTGTCTCACACCTGGGAACCCTGAACAGGGGTCAGGGGGACACAGGAGTGAAGGACAGACCCAGGCGTGTGGATAGCATCAGGTGCCTTCCCAGTGCAAGGGGCTGGGAAGGAGCACAGTGGGAAGGGGAAGTGGGGTGGGAGAGAGTCAGCATCTTGTGCGGGTGAGACAGCACCAGGTCAGGAAGACCAAACGCCAGTCACAAACAGAGCACAACCTGTGCAGAGAGAAGAAGGGAGCACTTAGACTTGATGGATGCCACAGGGAGAGTTAGTGCCATGGCTGCCATGGCACATCCAGACCCCACAGCCAGCAGGCAGGGCACCAGTGTGTGCCCCCGGACAAGCCAGGCAGCTGCCAGCCCCACTACCCTGAGCTATGGTGCCCTGAGCCCACCTCTGCTCCTGTCCCAGGGGTTCTGCAGCACCCCATGCCCAGGGAGCAGAGCTGACACCCCGGCACTGCCTGACCCAGCCTGTGGTGTGCAGGGTGACCCGGGCATGGGGATGCTTGGCACAGGAGCAGAACAGGGCACAGGGAGCAGCTCTGCGTCAGAGACTTGGAGCCCTACTTCTCCTGTTCAAGGGCTCCAGACAGAAACAACATTCCTGCACACGCTTCCCGCATCTGCTGCCCCGGCGTAGGGCCCTGCGTGGGCTGGGACTGCAGCCTCCAGCTGGGCCCAGGACCCTTCCTGGCAAACCACCCCGCGTGCCGCAGCCCTGCAGCAATTCGGCACCACCAGTCCCCAGCCTCACATCCCTTTCCTGCCTGCCCCCAGCTCTGTGGATGCACCTGCTCAGCTCCTTGCCTGTCCTTGCCTGTCCCTTGCCTCAGCTGGGGAACTCCCCAACTCTCAGCACCAGCTTCTTGCCAGACTTTTGTCCTTGTTTTGTCGGGGCAGAGGGTTCTGCCCCCTCAGCCCCGCTGCCCCCCAGGCCTGATGCTGCTGCTCCCACAGCCTCTTGTCTGGGTGAGGATGACGTGGCTGGTGTCAGCGGGTGGCTCACCCCTCCCTGCAGGCACTGAAACCAACACTGCCCTGTCACCACCCCTCCCAGCTGCAAAACACACATGACGGATTCCCTGGCTGCCACACCACCTCCCAGCACACAGGTGGGTGGCACAGTCACCTCGCTGTGTTGGGCTGGGATATCACCCTCCGTGCCCTCTCCAGCCCCTGCACACCCCGGGAACCCCCCTCATCTGTTGAGGTCCCACGCAGAGCTCCATTTATTAGGCACCCCGGCCAGCAGCCAGCACAGTGGCACACCCGTGCCAAGGCTGCCAGCAGCCAAACACTGCAGGGCTCTTGTGCTTCAGGATTTGCTTTGTTGTAAACTCTGCCCCATCCCTTGACCCTCCTCCCACCTCAGCTTCTGCCTCCAGCTTCAGTCAGCCTTTGTTCTACCAAACTTTCCCACCTGCTGGGAGCAGGAGCACGGGGTGTCCAGGTAGGTGAGAGGGGCGCAGGGTCCATGTCACACACGGTGCCTTTGAGAAGGAGGGTCCATGGGCACCCCCATGACTGTCACACCCTCAGCATCCCCTCTGGGGTGACCTGTGGGATCAGCCTTGTGGAGGCATCTCCTGTGCTTCATGGGGGCAAGGCAGGGGCTGGGAGACAAGCTGGGCAGGACAGGGCTGGGTGGCCGCCAGCTCCGGAGGGCACAGCTGCTGTGCTGGACCATCAGTGGCACAACACAGCATGGGTGGGCAGTGCTTTGTCCCTGACGGTGACACAGGGACAGCAGCTGCCTGCTAAAACAGGGAGAGCTGCAATTGTGACAATGACAGGGAACCTGCCTGCCTGTGTCCACACGCAAGGGGACATTGCAGCGCCAGCAACATGCTGCCATCAGCGGCAGAGAGGCTCAGGAACAAGAAGCGGGGGTTTGTGGAAGGTGGAATATGGGCAAAACTGGTGGTATTTAATTGTAAACTGCATGAAGCAGAAGGAAGGGCTGTAGATGCAACACGCTTGGGTTTCAGTAAAACATTTGACAACTGTTCTACAGCTTGCTGCCAAATTAACTCAGCGAGGCTCAGTTGTCAACAAAGGCATATGGACAAAGCCCAGGCAGCCCAGGAATGGCTCATGGTCTGGCTGTCCTTCGGGAGCTGCCGTGGCCACATGACCTTTCAAAACCAGGTATCGTAGGAGGGGAGGAAGGCAGCTCCCAGGTTGCAAGAGCACCAGGATGGAGAGAGCTGCTGTGCTGCCAGGGGAGGAGAAGGGCTGGAGAGCACCTGAGTGGAAGCTGCCTGCTCTGTGGGAGCTGCCATGCTCCCACAGGGTGGGTAGTCACCCCAGAGCTTGCCTGCTCAGCCCTGGGGATCTAGTGACCCTCTCCCATGGGGCAGGAGGGAAGGGGACTGAGCAGAGCAGACCCACAGGACCAGCCATAGGCAGGGCCCAGGAGCTCCAAAGCAGTGCCAGCTACTGAGCCCCCATTCCAGGGGAGCCTGTCCAGGCAAAGCCCTGTGCAGGGGATGAGCACAGGGAACAGGAAGAGCCAGGCACAGCACATACCCGAGGCCTCTGGGGCTCTGCTACACACACAGTTCTCTTCCCACCTTGTTTATTTTACTTATATTTCAGTAATTTGCTGATTGGCATTTTTTAACTAACCAGCAGTGATGAATCAGCAGCACGGGAGAGGGTGGAAGCCAGTGGCCTTGGACCGTGGCTCCGAGGTCTCAGGGTCTGGGAAGGAAGCCACAGGTTCCCTCCAGAAGGGGAAAAAAAACACCCAGCAGCAGGAGCAGCAGTTCTGGCAGGCACGGAGGAGCCAGCTGTTTGCATTCAGCAGCTCCAAACACATCCTGGAAAGGCTGTTGATGGTCCCAAAGCCTTCCGGGAATGGCAGCCATGGCTCCCACATGGGAGCAAGACAATACACACAGGAGAGGAAGCGCATGGCTTGGCACTGCCATCACTCCTGCCTGTGGGCAGGGCAGGCACTGAGGGTGCAGGAGGCAGCGGGACAGACAGGACACACAGGGAGAACCTCTCGGTGCCCAGGGTACAGCCATCAGCAGCATCTCCCAGCCTGGGGGACAGAACTGCAGCCAGAAAACTGCCTCCTGACAAAGGGACCATGTGAGGATGTAAGTGGCCTCACCACAGGCTTCCATGGGCTCCTCCAGCCTCTCAGGAGCTGCTGGGAGTGGCTCCTGCTTGTCCCAGGAGTGCCCTGCCAGAGCCCAAGGGTGGCATTACAGCTGAGTACATGTGTTCAGCCACAGCCTTGGTGGCCACAGAACACAGGTGTTACTCTATGGTGCTCCCACTCATGCCAGTGCTTTGGGAAGTGGGGATTCCAACAGGAACAGCTAGCACTGGAGGGATGCTGCTCCTTGCATAGGTACCAGTGGCCCAGCAGGCTCTGCTGCGGGGCAGAGGGGCCAGAGAGGTTCCTGGTGGGATCCTATCAGGTTGCTGCCACCCCTGCATGCAGAAATCCCCCAGGAGCGCCCCAGGAGCCTTCTCCATGAGCCGGTATTGCTGGGAAGGCACAGAGCAGTGAGGCAATCTGGTGTGAAGAAAAACCATTTCCTGCAGCAAGGGCTGCTTTGCTCAACGTTTTACAAAATGTGCTGATGCAACCGCCCTTCCCAGGTGGGATATAAATATAAGCCTTGATGTGGATTTGTGCCCTGCAGCTACACAAACATCGCAGCAATGTTTTCTTTCAAAAGAAAAAAGGAAACAAGGAGGAATAAACAAGAGCAGATGACAAAATCACCGGCAGTGGAAGTCGGGGGTTTGCATTGCAGGAGGGGGAGAGGCTGAGGCTCTGCCCTGGGCTCCGTGCTCAGCACAACCACCTCCTATTCTGGGATGGTGACCGAGGCCATGAGCTCATGGGGGAGCTATTACAGGAGTGGGTCAGCAAACTGTGCCGGGGAGGGGCAGCTCAGTGCGGCCACGGGGCACCAGTCAGAGCCAGACCCCAACCAGGGTCACCCATCAGCCGCTCTCACTCTGCCCGAGCAGCAGCTTTTCTGGCTGTATCTCCTTCCCAGTGTCACATCTAGGCTGGAGAGAACAGAGCTGTGAACCCTCCCAGGGCCTGGGACAGCCTGTTGGCGCAGCCCATCAACCAAGCTCGCTAAAACCAGGCTCATACCTTGCCCGAGAGCTTTGTCCTCCAGGCACAAGCGCTGTGTTGGCTCCTCTGCCTGTTCCCAAAAGGCCTTTAACCTGCTGTTCCCCCCACTAAGGTATTTGGACGCACATCCAACGCGTGCCGCGGCCATTTCTGGATTCTCTTAAGCCTCTTGCTGAGATTTCTTTGTGTTTTCTTTGGCTCTGAAGTGATTTCAGGCTCGCAGCAGCAACAGCAGAGCATTATCAGTGAGGGGCTGTGCCTCTGGAGCCAGAGATGGGAGTGTGCTCTGCCTGGCCTGGAAATCCCCCGCTCACCCAGCTCGGGGGCACACAGCATTTTTAAAAATAGCAGGTTACCAATTGCAGCAAAGCTCTGCTGGGACAATGCTCTGAGACAGAGGACATGGGGCACCTCTGAAGGGCAACAGGGAAGCTTGATGCAACTTTCCATTAGCCCAGCCAGCACCAGGAGGGTCATTATGAGCCCCTGAGGCCCCAAGAGCTCAGGCTTCTTTATCCTGGAGCCATCACCCATGGGGAAAATCCTTTATTTGTCTCACACAGCAGCTGACTGAAGGCAGAAAGAGGAAACCTGCTGGTGTGACACAAATCCATCCTGTTTCCTCTGCCTGGGAGGCAGCTTTTCCCAGGGGTTCCTCTGACACCACTCCCCCTCCCTGACAGAAACAGAGAGTTTCTCCCAAGAGGGCGCACAGGGACACCCCAAGCCCAGACAGAGCCAGGCCATGGCTGGTCACAGGCACTGTTGGCCTCTGCTGGTGTGAGCCATGGAGCTACAGAGAGGGGACATCAGGCACAGGAGCCCCCCATGTCCTCCCTGGCTCTGCTTCCCCTACAGAGCTGCACAGGGCTGCTTTAAAGAGCAGTAATGGAGAAAAAAACCTCCAAGCCCTCAGCTCCCTCTCGGCTTCTGGCGTGTTGGTGACGGCAGCAGCACACGGGGGCTCAGCCCCAAGGCACCAGGAGCAGCGCTGCGGCAGCAGGAGCGCTCACACAGCCAGCCCGGGGGACAGCTCTCACCGCTGCTGTCTGCCGGTGATGGATGAGGGCATAAACCTTCCAAGGATGCATTTAATTAGCTTGAAAAAGAGCCGGAAGGTGCACGGGCGGCAGCTGGCGGAGCAGCGCCTCTGCTGCCTCTGCCGGGCACACGGTGCCTCGGGGCAGGACACGAGGGACTCGCTGAGCTCCCCAGAGGAGCCCCTGGCTGGAGCCAGGGACACTGTCTGCCTCACCCAGGAGCAGAGGCACCACGACCAAACCCTGCAGAGCGCTGATCCGGAGCGCTGATCCAGAGACCTGATCCAGCCCAGCAGTCCCCCGCTCGGATTCCTGGCAGGCTGTGTGTGCACTCGCAGCCTGCGCCAGACGAGACATTGTGTGTCCTCCTGCCGCTGGCACCTCCTCAGCACCAGCCGTCCTGGCCAGCGACACGGTGACACTGCCCACCCCGGCCCGCACTGCGGGCTGGCTCCGTCCCAGCGGCTCCTGAGCCCCCTCACGCCGTGTGTCCCTTCTACAGGCACTCAGCAAAGCCCCGGCTCGGCCCCAGCAGAGCACAATCACAACACGGCTGCCTTCCTTCCAGGAAAAATTTGGGATAGAGCCGCCTTGAGCAGAGCGCTGCAACACGAGAAACGTGCTCGTTGAACACGTTAAAGCCTCCAGCACGGAGCAGGGCCCCGTACAGAGTCCGAGCCCAGGTCACCCACAGCTGAGCTCGGCTGGAGGGTCCAGCACAGCAGCACCGGGCTCTGAGCGTATACCCGTGGCATCAGGAGGTGCTGGCAAAGCTCCACCGCCTGCGGCGTGCGGGGAGCCCCCCGCCAGCCAAGAGCTGCCATCCCAGCCTGTGCACCCCGAGGGCGGGCACCGGCGGCAGTGCCAGCAGCCAGCGCAGAGCAACTGGGCGTCCGCTGCCACCGGGGCAGGGGAAACCACCTCAGGGGGTTGAATTGGGTGAGCGAGAGCCCAGCGGAAGGTTGGCTGCAGTTCAGGCGCGGGGCTGCCATCGAGAGAGGCAGGTCTGGCTTCTGCAGGACGGAGCAAACCGCCCGCAGGGGCCGTTCCCCCGCCGGGGAGCGAGGGACACAGCGCTCCGCAGGCCGGGGCTGAACGCGGCGAGGCCTCGCGGCTCCACCGGGGTCTCTCCGCGAATGGGCGCGCCAGTCTCCGCGCTCACCGCGGACTACGGCACTGGAACGGGAACGCCGGGACTGTACGGCCCGCCCGGGGTGCAGATCCCGGCTGGGGCGGGGCCGGGAGGGAGCGGAGCGGGCGGACCGAGCGCCGCTCCCGGTCCGGACCCGCCGCCACCTCCGCGTCCCCGTCACGTGAC
>VXAU01003742.1:36083-63557 GCA_013399695.1 Formicarius rufipectus | reverse complement strand
GACCGGCGGCACTGGGACCCCCGAGAGGCCGCCCGGGAACCCGCCCCGGGGATGGGCCCGCTGGGGCACCGGGCCCGCCCGGCAGGGACCCCCGCCGGGGCACTGCGCCCACCCGGCTGGGACCCTCGCCCGCGGCTGTGGAGGCCCTGACGACGGCGGTCCCCCCGCAGGTCGAGCGTAGCGGGCCCCGGCAGGGCGGGCATGGAGGAGAATGCGGTGGAGAGCAGCAGCGACGCGGCCCCGCAGGCGGCGGCGCGGGAGGAGCCCACCGAGAGCGGGCTGGACGTCGGGAGCTCGGAGGCTGTATCGGCGGACAGCAGCGACGCCGCCGCTGGGCCCGGGCGCCTCTGCCGCGCCGATGACTCCGGCGTGGGGCAGAGCTCCGACAGCAGCAGGGTCTGCTTGGTAGGCGCCCGTGGGGACGGTGGGGCAGCAGGGAGAGCAGCCGTGGTTCTGGTTCGTGGAGGGATCTCTAGACGTGTCTGGCAGACTGAGTTGTGGTCCGGTGTGAGGAGCAGGACTCCCTTCGGTAGCTAGAGCAGCCCTGGAGGTCCAGGTCCTTGTCAGTAGCAAGGGATTTGATCCAGTGCGTTTCCTGGCAGTTCTGCAGTGATGCACCAGGTCATTTGCATATGTTGGCTGCCCCAAGGGCTTGGTCTGGCAAAGGTATCTCAGCTGAACCAGATTCTTTCTTTCTTAATGCCAGGAAGAGGTCTCGGAGAGTAGCTCTAGCACAGATGCCATTCCCCGGGTATACCTGCCAGACTCATCTTCCATTGCCCAATCCACCTTGGTCTCCAGTGTCTCCACTGTGAGCCAGTCCATCATGGTGTCAGAGTCCCCACAAGTCCTGGTCCACTCCAGTGTTGTCACCGATGGAGCCACAGTCGTGTCAGACTCCACTGCATCCACTTCCTCCGACCTGGGCTCTGCCATTGACAAAATCATTGAGTCCACGATCGGGCCTGACATCATCCAGAGTGAGTGTGTGCTTGCATGTGGGGATGGCTCAGGGGGCTGGGAGGGAGCTGCTGGTGTGCTAGAATTCGGTAGGTGGGGGGAAATATAGACATGGAATCATTACAGTTGGAAGAAACATGTAAGATCATCCAGTCCGGGAGGTCAGCCGGGTTTTCTCTTCTTACCTTGCAGCAGTAGCTGAAGGGTTTGAGAAGGAGCTCGTTTTGCTGGACAGCCTTTCCCCTCTCCAGCAGCTCCTTCAACCCAGGCAGGCTTCATCCCTGGAGCCAGGCCCTCCTCACACCCTCCCACTCATGTCTGAGCTGGGAGAGCCCCAGTGACCCTGCAGCCCCTGGATCTGGTAGTCACCACTCTGCTCTGCTCTCTCTGCCAGGCTGCATCGCCGTGACCAGTGCAGAGGATGGAGGGGCAGAGACCACCCAGTACCTCATCCTACAAGGCCCTGATGATGGTGAGGGAGCACCCTGAGCTGTCTGTGGGGGCTGGCTCTGCCTCTGAGCCTGTGGCACTGGAGGGGATGTCCCAGATGGATCAACCAGGGCACCTGTACCACATTCCTGTTGCAAGTCTGTTCCTGAGCTCATGTTCAGCCCTGTCCTTTTGTGTCGGTGCAGCCTTTTGAGTGCAGGTGAGGGTGTGCCCCTTGTCTCAGTGGGTTTTGGTGTTTCAGGTGCTCCCATGGTGTCCCAGATGGCCACATCTGCTCTGGCCAATAGTTTGGTGATAGAAGCTGTTGCTGATGGACCTACCTCCACGTGCCTTGACCAGCCTGGCCCTTCAGACCCTTCCAAACAGTTGGAAGTGCTGGACCTGCCTGCACAGCCAGACCAGGCTCAAGAAGCAGATGGTGGAGAGGAGCTGGACCAACCAGACATGGAGACCCTGGAAGAGATGATGGAGGTGGTGGTGGTTCAGCAGTTCAAGTGCAAAATGTGTCAGTACAAGAGTGTCTCCAAGAAAACGTTGATTAACCACATGAAAGAGCGTCACTTCCAGCCAGGTGTGTGCCAAGGGTTGAGGGAATTTACCTCACTGCAGAAAGGCTCTGCTCTCTCTGGGGAAGAAACAAGGGAGGAGTTGGAGCATAAGGGCCTGTTGTGGCACACAGTCTGATAAAGAGCACTTACCCCATCCTCTGTGGCAGTGGGTTCAGCTCTGGCTTTGAAGAAAGGACGACCACGAAAGGGAGGAGCTGCTCCAAAGACAGAGGAGGAGGAAGCCCCAGAAGAAGAAGATGATGATATCATGGATGCTGGTGCTATTGATGACCCTGAAGGTAGGACTTGTTCTCCCCACATCTTACGTAGTTTAGTCTCTTCTCATTCTGACGTTTTGGAGCACTTGCTTGCAGAGGACAGTGACTACAACCCAGCTGAGGATGA
Organism: Formicarius rufipectus; assembly: GCA_013399695.1. Taxonomy (NCBI): domain Eukaryota; kingdom Metazoa; phylum Chordata; class Aves; order Passeriformes; family Formicariidae; genus Formicarius; species Formicarius rufipectus. The sequence continues at coordinate 61,194 of VXAU01003742.1, read as the reverse complement.
GCCCCGGCTGCGACAACCCAAGTATGGCCGCACTGTCCCCACATCCAGTGAGGAGAGGCCACGTCGACGCCCGGGGAGACCCCGCAAGCTCCCTCGTCTGGAGGACATGTCTCAGGACTTGCAGGAAGGTGAGGAAGGAGGGAGGAAGCTGCCCCATATGGGGCTGGAGCAGGGAGTGGTATGCAAGTTCCCGGAGCCCACAGTGGGGGAATGACAGAGCCATGCTGTGTTCTGTGGAGCAGGAGGGGAGGTGGAGCCCCTGGTGACATCCCAGAGCACACCGAGCCTTGAGCTGCAGAACTCAGAAGCAGCCAGTTCCTCTGGCCTGGAGAATGGGACGAGTGAGAGCCTGGCAGAGCCAACCATCAGCCAGTCTGATTCCGAGAACAAGGACCCTTCTTCCAACACGGGTGCTGAGGAGGCAGATGTCATCCCCCGGCGGCGCGGGCGGCCCTCCCGCCGCTTCCTGGGCAAGAAATACCGCAAGTACATGGGGCGCAGGTGAGGGGGGTGTGCTGGGCCCTCTGGCCTCTGCCCAGGGCCAGTCCTGGCCTTTGGCCACTGCAGCTCTGAGTCCTGCTCCTGTGTCTGCAGGTACTACTACAAGTCCCCCAAGCCCCTGATGCGGCCATACCTGTGCCGGATCTGCGGCTCACGGTTCCTCACGCACAGCGATCTGCACTTCCATGTAAACTCACATGAGGCCAATGACCCACAGCTCTTCAAGTGTCTTCAGTGCAGCTACCGCTCCCGGCGCTGGTCCTCCCTCAAGGTGAGCTCTGTCTGCCCTGTCCTGGACTCACAAAGGTGCCTGGCAGCCCCAGGTCTCACGGCCCTACTCCACTTCCCACAGGAGCATATGTTCAATCACGTGGGCAACAAGCCCTACAAGTGTGAGGAGTGCAATTACACCAGCGTGTACAAGAAGGATGTTATCCGGCACTCCACAGTGCACAGCAGGGACAGGTGAGGAAAGCACAGTCCTGGGGACTGAACAGCTTTGCCACTGTTCCTCCTACCCTGGGAGAGCTGCCGTGGCTGCCCCTTCCCCTGATCTCTGGCCCTTTCCACATGAGGGGATTTTGGTGTCTGGGTAGCCGGAGCTTGGACTTGGGGTGTCGCTCACACAAGGGGCTTTTCTTCTTTGTTTTTCAGGAAGAAGAGAGCTGATCCAGTGAGTTTCAGTACTCTGTTGGTTTGTTTCTCAGCACTGTTATTTGGGAAAAGGCACATTTGGGTCTTTCACAAATTCTCGATGCCTCATTGAGGGCATTGTTTCTGGATCTCTTGAGGAAAGGCAGTCTAGGTCCTGCAGTGGGGAGAGGGTAAGGAAACTGGTGAGCCCGTCCAGGTGAGCTCATCTTCATGCTCTCCATCCAGCCACCAAAGCTGAACTCCTTCCCGTGTCCTGTCTGCAACCGTGTTTACCCCATGCAGAAGAGGCTCACGCAGCACATGAAGACACACAGCACAGAGAAACCTCACATGTGTGACAAGGTGAGGGAGGGGACAGACTGGGGAGGGGCTGGGGGCAGGTGGGGCTGGGCAGGGGTGAATACTGCTTTGCTTTGTTTCACCACAGTGTGGGAAGTCCTTTAAGAAGCGCTACACCTTCAAGATGCACCTGCTGACACACATCCAGGCCATTGCCAACCGCAGGTATGAACCCGGTGCAGCCCTCGTGTGCCTGGGCAGAGTCCATGTCCTGCTCCCCATCAGCCCCTCTGATGGGTGGCTTTGTCCTGACAGGTTCAAGTGCGAGTTCTGTGACTACGTGTGTGAGGACAAGAAGGTCCTGCTGAACCACCAGTTGTCACACATGAATGACAAACCCTTCAAGTGCAGTGTCTGCAAGTATTCCACCTTCCAGGAGGACTTCCTGGTCTCGCACATGGCAATCAAGCACACAGGTGAGAGGAGCCCAATGTCCTGCAACTCCCCTTCTCCCAGAGAAGCTCAGAGCCTCCCTGCTCTCCCTGCCATCCCCTGGGGACCCTCTGCCTGACTCCCCCTCCTGGGCCCTGCAGGAGGGAAGCCTTTTGCTTGCGAATTCTGTCACTTCACCACCAAGCACAAGAAGAACCTGCGCCTGCACGTGCAGTGCCGCCATGCCGACTCCTTTGAGGAGTGGGCGCAGAGGCACCCCGAGGAGCCGCCCTGCCGCCGCCGCCCCTTCTTTACCCTGCAGCAGATCGAGGAGCTGAAGCAGCAGCACAGTCAGGTGCAGGCACCAGCTGAGCCAAAGGCCAGTTCGCCGGTGAGTGCCATGCCCAGCCCCAGCTCCTCCCAGTGCTCACTGCCTGCCATGCTGTCGGCTCTCCCTCTCACGTAGGTGCCTCTTGGCCCCATCACCTGCCACATGGTCCAGGCTGTTGCAGGAGCAGAGCCCCCTGTCCTCTCACAGGGTTCCCTGGAAGGGGCCACCATCATCTATGAACAAGGTGTGTGAGCTCCCAGGAAGAGAGTGGGATGAGGAGGTGGGCAAGCATTTGCTTGACCCTCCCCATCCAACCCCCTAGATGTGTCTGGATCAGCAGAGCTGGCCACACAGACAGCCCTGGATCTCCTGCTGAACATGAGTGCCCAGCGAGAGCTGCCCACAGGCTCACTGCAGGTGAGCAGGGCTGGAGGGGCCAGGGGAGGCTTCCCAACCCTGTTCCACTGCCAGGGTGTCTTGCAGAGCCTTGCACCTCTCAGCTGAGCTGCTGTCTCACACAGGTGGCAGTGGTGAAGCCAGGTGACCCAGGAGAGGCACCAGGCCCCTGTGAGTCACTGGCAGAGGAGGAGGGAGCAGAGGTGGACTCTAAGGAGCAGCAGCAGAAGTTGGTGATGCTGCACATGGCAGAGCCTGCGCAGACGCTGGTGCAGGAGGCTTACGGGAAGGCAAGCGTGGGTGGCTCAGAGCTGCAGCAGATCACCATCCCCTTTGGTGGGACAGCAGAGTACAGCATCATTGCACCCATCAGCGAGGAGATCCAGGCCCCTGGCACACTGTACAGGTCAGCTGTAGGGGAGGAGTGGGGAGGGGGAGGCACTTCTGCTCTTCAGTGTGGAGGCTTTTGAGTGTTGAGGACATGGAGGCAGATCCTTCCTGACCCTGTCCTTTCTAGCAATGAGGAGGAGAGCTCCGTGGAGACCTCCCATGCAGTTGTGGTGAGCGGAGCTGTGATGGCAGAGGAGGCTCTGAAAGACCATGGCAATCATTACATCATGTCATCCAGTGTGCCAAGAAGCCAGTTCCAGACTGTCGAGGTAAGGAGCTGAGCCTTCTCCCTGTCCTGGGCAGCAGTGGGAGCAGGTGTGACTGGTGTTTCTCTCGCAGCCCCTCAGCGGGGACGCTGCCTTTCCCTCACCTGTGGAGGGCCAGGAGGCACAGCCCGCCGGCATCAAGTGGCCCCTGGTGCAGTGTGTCACCAGGCAGCACCAGAAGGACTCATCTTTATCCTCAGCCTCCGAGGGACAGGAAGTCTCATCCCCAAAGGTCAAGTGGCCTGCTCTCCAGGGCATGGCCAAGAAGCTCTCGTGCAAAGTTTCCGCTGCCAAGAAGCTCTCATGCAAGATTTCCACAGCCAAAAAGTTTTCATGCAAGATTTGCACAGCCATGTTCACAGGGAGAGCAGAGATGGAGAGTCACAAGAGAGCCCACATTGGGCCCAGCACCTTCAAGTGTCCCGACTGTACCTTCACTGCCACACTCTGGCCGGAGGTCCGGGTAAGTTCCCTTGTGCAGAGCGGCCTTGGGAACAAAGAGTTTGGAGAAACGAGATTTCTGACCTGGCTCTTGTCCTCCCACCCCAGAGCCACATGGTCCAGCATGCCAGTCTCCGGCCACACAAGTGCCCCTACTGCAGCTTTGCCTCCAAGAACAAAAAGGACCTGCGCAGGCACATGCTGACCCACACCAATGAGAAGCCCTTTGCCTGCCAGGTCTGTGGGCAGAGGTGAGTCATGCAGCAGGGCTGTGCTTGCTTTGGGAGATCCCAGAGTTCTGCAAAACTCAAGAGTAGACAGGATCTTGGCAGAGCTCACTGCCCCCCAGCCATTCTCTAGCAGCAACCCCTGTTAGAGGGAACTCTGCCCTTGGGAATGATTCTTGCTACAGGTGGACCCAGCTTCATCTCTGCATGGGGAGGTTCAGTACCTGGGCACTGATGGGAACATGCTGGGAGCTATGATGGGCCTTGCAGGATGTACTTGTGGTGCCTGTGGCCTGGGTCTCTACAGAGAGCAAAGGGTCTTGTGGCAAACTGCACCTTGCTCTGCTCCTCCTGTAGGTTCAACCGTAATGGGCACCTCAAGTTCCACACGCAGCGTTTGCACAGCTCAGAGGGGAAGAGGCCAGGACCTGCTGCTGCCCAGCAGACCATCATCCTGAACAGTGATGAGGACACCCTGGCCACCCTGCACAGTAAGACGTGTCCCTGTGGCCAGGGCTGATCTGCAGGTGTCCTGCAGCTAGAGCCCTGTGCAGTATTCACCCAGCCCGTGGGCCAGTCAGGGTTGAGCTGGGGTCAGGGCCAGGAGGATCCTGCTGCAGTTGGGGTGGCTGATGGGGACAGAGACGAGGGGGACTGGGCTTGGGGAGCTGTGCAGAACAAGTGGTCCTGTATTCCCTTCAAGCCGATCCTGGTAGATGAGTGCCTGGAAGAGCAGCTCACACAGTAAGCAGAATTCAGGGTCTGATGTGGAGGGTGTGTTGTGCCCACAGTGATCTTTCCTGTTAAGAGAGTTTGGTTTAGCTCTGACCTTCTGTGGGCAGAGCCAAGAGAGACTGCCCCATGCTCCTTGCCGGGGTGAGCACCAGGCAGTAGCCTCTGGGGGAGCAGGACTATTGGCAGCCCTGGCAGTGTCCCCACTGGTGTCCCCACCAGTTGTCTCTGCATTGCAGCGGCTCTGCAGGCTGGCCAGGCCGTGCTGGCTCCTGAGCAGTTGCAGCAGGCTCTTGGGCAGGAGCACATCCTTGTCGCACAGGAGCAGAGTGTCACCAGCCAGGTGAGTTGGGCCCCTCGGCCTCAACTTCCCTCCCCCGGGGCTGTGGCCCAGCCCCCCTGAGCACACAGGGCGCTTACTGACCTTGCAGGAGGAGGCAGCCTACATCCAGGAGATCACAACTGCTGATGGACAGACAGTGCAGCACTTAGTGACCGCTGACAACCAGGTGAGGGGACTCTGCCCAGCGGGAGCTGGGGACAGTGGGGTGGTGAAAACAGACATGGGAGACAGACAGCTTTAGCCCTTTGTGGTGGGGAGTGGGCAGTGCTGGTCCTTTATAGGTCTGAATTCCTATGTTTGCAGGTTCAGTATATTATTGCCCAGGAAGGCGTCCCACACTTGCTTCCCCAGGAGTACGTTGTTGTCCCAGAGGGACATCACATCCAGGTGAGCTTCAGGCTGTCTACTCTCTTTGCATGATGGGGCTAAGCCCCTTTGGGCACCCTCTGGCATACTCAGCTCAGGTCACAGCTTTGCTGGGCTCCTGGATGGTAACAGTGCCTAATGCAGCCTCACTGCTTTTCCCCAGGTACAGGACGGTCAGATCACCCACATCCAGTACGAGCAGGGTGGCCAGTTCCTCCCAGAGTCACAGGTATGGGGCCAGGCAGGAGCTGGAGGGGCTGCTGTGAGGTGGTCCCTGAGCCTGCCTGGAGAGGGTGCTGTGAAACAGAGGGTGCTCCTGGGCTGGTACGTGGATGCAGTGACTGTGGCCAGAGCGGCTCCAGGAGGGGCCCTCTCCTCAGGGCTCCTCTGTTTTTCCCTCTGCAGATCCAGTACATGCCTGTGTCACCTGAGCAGCAGCTCGTCACCCAGGCACAGCTGGAAGCAGCAGCACACTCAGCTGTCTCAGGTAGGGGCAAGACCGTGGGCTGAAGGGGCCAGTCCCTCCAGGGCTTGGGGTGCCAGCCTGCTGGCGCTGGTGGATGGGGCTGGCCAGGATCCGGGCAGCGACCCTGGGTGGGAGGACTGGGAAGGCAAGGCTGGATTGCTGTTTTCCTGCCAGCTGTGGTGTCCAAGGGCAGATCTTTGCTGATCCCAGCCTGTCAGTTCTGGAACAGTGTTAACCAGAGCCAGGCTTCATGCTCCACAAGAGTATGAATCCCACATGAGCAGTGTGGCTTTGTGCTTCTTCCCTGGGAGGAGGTGGGGAACATGAAGGTGGGGAGGGGGCCCTGCTAGGCAGCACTGACCCTCCTCCCCTTCAGCAGTGGCAGATGCAGCAATGGCCCAGGCCCAGGGCGTCTTCAGCACTGAGTCGGCAGCCGAGCAGATCCATCAGCTGCAGCCTGGCATCCACTACGATGTCATCACGCTGGCAGAGTAGCGCCGGGCAGGGCTGGACACTGCGCCGGGCAGGCGGCCACAGCGGCCACAGCTGCCCAACCAGCAGTTGCCTTATTGCATCAGGGCTGCAAGGGACAGGCTGCTGGAGCAGCACAGACACGAGCATGGACACGCTGCCACTCAGCCCCGCGCCAAGGGGATCCTGTGCATCTGCTCAGAGACTGCTCAGCAGCCGCAGGCACGGCCCTTAGGTGGATGGTCTCTTTGCCTGTTGCACTTGATGGTCTGGAATCCCTTTTCCTGAACTGTCTGTGCAGCCACAGATTGGTGTCTGCCCAGCACACGAGGGGCTGGGCACAGCTGTGAGAGGCGAGGTGTGTGCAGCCACAGCCACATGCTCCCCTCTGCCATGGGGCCTGTGGTCCTGGTGTGCCAGCAGCCGGCCCTCCCGTGGTGTCTCTGGCCTGCAGGCAGGCAGCAGCAAGGCTCTGGACTGGAGAGACCCAAGGAGTCGGAGGTGGAAGATGCTCTATTTTTCTTCTAAAGAGGGATGGACTCTGGTATTGGTCTATCGGTGGTTGTGGGAGGGGTTCAGCTGTGACATTATCAAGCTTTGACTATGCTTATGAATAAAAAGGGATGGAGACCTATGTGTGTGTGCCTGCCTGGGGCTCCAAGCTCCAGCCTGTAGGAATGGGACAGCCCAGCCTCCTCAGCATGGCCCCTGGGGCTGGGGCGTGGGGGTCCCAGAGCCCAGTGCTGTGCTGGACCCATCGCAGCTGGCAGACAGGCTGGGCTATCAGCTGCCTCTCGCCCGAGTGACCTTGACTCCTGGGAAGTGAGCCGGGCAGCTGGGACAGCGGTGGGCTTGGGGCTGGAGTCATGAAATTAATCGAGTGGTAAACAGCCTAAATCCCGTGTAACTCTGTCCCGAGCCCCACACCGCCCTCCTGAGCGGCTTGTCTGGGCGTATTTACATGTGATTATAACAGCTAATCGCGGAGTTTTAGTTCTCTGCTCCTGCATTAAACTGATTATCTGTGGAGGGGGAAAAGGCCGGGAACCACCCAGCCTCTGTGAGAGGCTCTGTGAGGCCCAAGCCCAGCAGCTCAGGGACAGGAGCAGTGCCATCCCCGAGCACTCTGATGGCCTCTCCTTGTCCTCCTCATGCAGAGGAGGAGGCTGCCACGAGGGCTTGTGTTGGGCTGGCCTCCCTGACCACCTGGGCAGTGAGGTGTGTGGCCCCACACCACCCTGGGCTGAGCAGTCCAGGCTATGGCTCCATCCTGTCTGTCTCCATTCTGCTGCCTTCACACCTGCCCTGTCCATACCCAATGGTGCTGGTGTGTGGCTGTGCCTGCCTGGCTGTGGCTCTGTCGGTGTCCAGCTGTGTCTGCTGTGCTGTTGGGCAGCCGTGGCCCTCCCTCTCCAGCTGTGCTGTGCAGGGTCAGGGTGTGCCGCAGCAATCCACAGGCGCTTTCCTAGATTACAGCCCCATTATCTAATCAAGTGGATCTGTGGCACTGATTAGGGCTGGAGGAGTCTTGTGGGGACAAGGTTATGGGGCCACTGCAGGGCTGTGGCCAGGGCAGGTCTCAGCCAGCAGCACTGATGTTCCAGCTGCCCTGTGGCTTCCACACCTGGGGCCACTCAGAGCAGAAGAGCAGGCTCAGTGGAATGGATGGGACCAGAGCTTCTGCTGCTGCATATTGGGAGCTCCAGGTGCTGCTGGGACTCTGGCCATGGGGCACTGCAGGGGCTTGGGTCCCCTCAGTGCTGGCACCTCAGCCCTGGGACCTGCTGTCACTGGGGCCTGCAGGGAGCCGGGGATGCAGCCATGTTCATTAGCACCAGTGACCTTCCCCTTCCCGTCCTGGCCAGCGCTAAGCGGGTTTGTTACATATTTAATATCCTGAGAGCGTTATTAGTCGGTATTTAATGACGGATACAACCTGTGGGATAATCCCAGTCTTAGTGGGGAGGCACAGTGGCAGGAGCGAGTGGGTCGAGGGGTCTTGGGGCCCCTCACACAGCTGCCCAACACTGTCCTGCCTGCCCACAGTGCACTAGCCACAGGACCCCACCCAGTGCCTGCAGGGATCCCCAGCTGCCCCCGGGGCTGCGGGACACTTCCTCTTCAGCACTCTGCTGCCGAAAATCCAGCGGCAGGTATGGCACTGCTGGGGCCTGGGTCAGGATCTGGCTGAGCCAGAGGAGGAGCAGAACAGGGCAGCACAGGGTGTCATTCTCCCACCAGGCGTGAGCTCACCACCCCTTGGCCCTCCAACCCAGCCCTCTACAGCATAGGGGGCTCTGCTGACCCCAGGACCAGGTCAGGGCTGAGGTCATGGACAGGACTAATTCAGTAAAGCATCAGGTGTGCTGTGTCCCTGAGGTAGCTGTGGAGCTCACACGGGCCACATACCCCAGCCCCTGGGTGCCACTGCACCCCAGCCATGTGCAGGCTGTGCAGAGTTGGGGGGCTGGGAGGGGACAGGGTCCTGGCTGGTGGCAGGCAGGCGAGGAGGATGGTCCCTGCCAGTCCCTGCCCAACAGTAGCCGGGGGAGGGGTATTGGGTGCCCCAGATCCTGCTGCTGCTCTCGTGGGTGCTAATACCCCCTAATCAGCTGTCAGTCACTGCGGACCCCAGCAGCTATAAAGCATGCACGAGCAGCTCCCCAGCTCCTCTCCTGCAGCATGGCAGCACCTCGGGGCAAGAGGAGTCCAGGACAAGACCTGGGGAGCTGCGGGGGGCCTTGGGGGACCCTGCAGGGACCTCCACAAGCCCTGCTGCCCTGCCCCTACCCCTGCCCATGTCCCATGCTGGCTGGGTACAGCCTTCTGCCACCCCCATTGAGCCTCCTGACGCCCCTGGTAAGTACCACACTGCAGATTCGGGGGGCTGGGACGCGGCACCCTCCCAGGACTGGGATGGGGCTGTGTGGGGTGGTTGGGGTGGAGGCTTGGGATCTGCTGTCCTGAGTCCTCTGTGTTTCCCTAGTACTCCCCTGCCCTCCACAGGCACTTTTCTGCACCCGAGCACTTCAGGGTGTGCATTGGAAAGGGTGAGGACACAATTCCACTCCTTCCCATGTACAAACGGGTGTGGAAACCCCTGCATCCCTCATCCTCTCTCCTCTGTCTGTGATGCCCCCCATTCCCATCCCACCTTGACCCCCCTCTGCCCCTCCAGGTCTCACCACCCTACGAGGTGCCACTGGGGCTGCCTGCAGAGCCAGGTCGGGTGAAGGCGGCGGCAGCGCGGGAGAGCACCGGGGCACTGAAGGCCTGGCTGGCACGGCACCCCAGGAATCCCTACCCCAGCAAGGGAGAGAAGGTGATGCTGGCCGTGGTCAGCAGGATGAGCCTCACCCAGGTCTCCACCTGGTTTGCTAATGCCCGCCGGCGCCTCAAGAAGGAGAACAAGGCAGGCTGGGCCACACGCGGCGCCTCAGACGGCGAGGACAGCGAGGGTGAGGGGGTCCCACCAGCTGCCATATCCATTCCCAGTTCCAGCCCTCTGCAGAATGGGTGCGGGGGCAGCCCTGAGGTAGGGCCATGCCCTGGGCAGGGTAAGCAGCCCCAGAAACCCAAGATCTGGAGTGTGGAGGCGATGCTGGCATCTCCCCCCAGCAAGGATGGGTGCCAACCGGGTGTGCCAGTAGTGCTGGAGCAGGCATAGGACTGGGGGGCGGATTATGTCCTGTCCCCAAGGGCATGGCAGGACAGATGGCATGGGACCTGGAAGCTGCCTGGCCAAGAAGAGTGGGAGTTGTGGGCAAGGAGGGACACAGAGTGGTAATAAATGTGACTCTGTCTTGGGCCTCCTGGTGCTGCCTGTCTGTGGTGGGGATGCTGGTGGGGGTGCTGGCAGGGACATGGGGTGTCAGTGGGGATGCTGGTGGGATGCAGGTGTGTCAACAGGGATGTGGGGAACCTGACTGCCAGTGGTGCTGCAAGCAGCCCTTGGGGAGCAGGGTGAGTCCAAGGAAGAGATCAAAAATAGACTTTGCTCTTCTTGGTAAAAGTAGTGAAATGGTTAGCACTGTTAAATTAATCCTTATGAAACAAAAACCCAAGAAGGTTAAATAAAGGCTGGAGGCCTTGCATATAAACCACAAGGACTACAAAACAGCTGCAAACACATCTTTACAACACACCAAAGAAACTCCTTTCCTCTGCTCCTCCCTTCCCTGGAACACAGTCTCAGCAAACAGGGAACTCACACATGGGAAAAAAAACACAGATGCAATGGGAGCAGCCCCGCCGGGAGCTTGAGCACCACAAACAAAACTATTTACACTATGGACAGGGAGCTGTGCTGGGGCCAGTCCGGCCGTAGGAGCCCCTGGGCTCTGCCCGTCCCTCTCCTGCCGAGCCCCCTCTGGCCGCAGCGCTCAGTGCTCAGCACTCGTGCTTCCTTAGCCGGGATTAGTCTCCCGGCTGCTGCTCTGCCCTCATCCCTGCTCCTGCTCTTTGTCTACGGTGGAGGAGGAGGACAAGGAGCTGAGGGTCCAGCCCAACTGCTTGTAGTCTGCAACGAGTTCCTGCAGCTGCTCTGGTGTGGGCTCCCACATGGAAATTCTGGTGCTGTTCTACATGGGAAAGCACCAGGCGCTGAGCTTCTCCCCGTAGTCCAGACAGAGCATGCTGTGGGTCAGGGAACACCTGTACCTCAAGGGACAACACTCCAGGGAACCTAAATCTTTCTTCCACAGGCACAGGGATTAGTCGTGCAGGGTCAGGAATGGGGAAACCCAAAGACCTCCAGGCACAGGCACTGACAGAGGCTGTAGACAATGCAGAGCAGGAGCGTGGAGGGCACAAGGCTGACCAGGATGATGCCCAGGCTGTGGTGCTCAATGAGCAGGAGGTAGATGCCAAAGGGCAGAGAGCTGAAGTAAAGGAAGCAGAGGGCACCCAGGATGAAGCGGGGGATGGCTCGCCACCCCCAGGAGTGGCACTTCTGCCCGGGGCCGTGGTAGGGCAGAGCATCCAGGCTGGTGGGGCGGTACAGACGCACCACCTCCATTCTGCCCAGGCTCTCCGGTGGGGCCATGTCCTCTGGCACCTCCAGGATGGTAACAACCAGGCAGTCGGGGCTGGATGTGGGCTCCAGCACACCAGGGCAAAGGAGGACTTCGGGAGATCGGGGGGGAACCCACTTCTTGGCCCGTTCATGGCCTGTCAGCAGTGCCAGTGCCTCGCCATCATCCTGCAGCTGCTGTACGTCCCCGCCGGGCACCGGGCTGTGCTGGCGGCAGAAGGGGCAGCGGAGCTGGGGGGTTGATGCATCCCCTGGAGACACCATCCTGCGCAGGCAGCGGGCACAGACGTGATGGCCACAGTGGAGCAGTTTGGGCCTGCGGGTGCGGACGTCGAAGTGGCTGTAGCAGATCTGGCACTCCAGCTCGGGGGACACGGGTGCCACCGGCGGGGACCCCGGCTCGCTGCCTGGCTGGGCCATCCTCCCGGAGGGATGCTGGGCGCTGCCCGGGCTGCGGGAAGATGCTGTCAGGTAGGGCTGGGGGCAGGTCCGGACCCCGCTGCACCCCATGGTCAGTGTCCCGGTGAGCCCCACGGGCTTGGTGGCAGCGCAGGGCCGGGGAAGAAGGGCCATCCCCGGGCCGGACTCCAACCCTCGGTCGGTGCCACCGGCGCAGCACTGGCCCTCGTTCTGGTCCCCGTTTCTGGGGAGGACATCCCTCCCTGGGGAAAGCGCCGGCATGGAGCTTGGGGGGGGCAGTTCCCAGTCGCTTCTTTGGCCCTCACGGTACGTGCCGGTTCCCCGGGGCCCCGTGGTCGGGGCTGCTCCGGACATCGGTGCTGCCGGCAGCGGGGACCCCTTAACCCCACTCCCGCTCCCGGAGCGAGCAGCTCCCGGTCCGCACTCCCGCCCCCGCTCCCGGTCCGAACAGCACCGCATCCTCTCCTCCCGTACCTGCGCTCCGCGGCTCCCGGCGGGGACACAGCGGCGGGTCGGACCCGGCAGGCTCGGTGGGCTCGGCGGCGGCGGGCTCGGGCCCCGCAGCCCCATGCGGGGAGGTGCGGGGCGCTGCCCGCAGCGCTGCGGGGGCGAGCGCGGCGCAGGGGCCGCCGGCAGCGCCGCGGCGTTGGCCCGGTAACCGGGAGCGGAGAACGGGGGAGGCAGCTTGGACCGGTCGGGACCCCGGGGGAGCCCCCTCGAGCAGAAGGGGGCCGTGCGGGGTTGCGGGAGGACGACGCAGGGGTCTATGCAGTGGTCGGTGCGGGGTTTGGTGCGGTGCAGCTCCCTGCACGCCGCCGGCCCTTCTTCCCCGGCCCCACTTTCCGGGCGGTCCTGAGGATGCTCCGTCCCGGTCTGGGGACTGCGGCAGCGGCCGCTGGGGTCCCGCACTTCCTGGGGGTCGAGCACTCGGCAGGGTTCAGGCTGGGCATGCCCGAGCCCCTGGCACATCTCAGTCTGCAGGTCGTGTCTCCCCAGCCTGGATCTGCTCCAGGTTGCTGCCCTTCCCAGAGGTTTCCAGCAGCCCTCGGGGACCCCTTGCACCTCCCTCCCTTCCCTACCTCCAGCCAGGCAGGAGAGGTGTAGCAGCACCGCTCACCACGGGGGCAGCGTTAGTGAGGGCCTTTCAGTCCAAATCATCCAGGTCTGGCACAGTCTGAAAGGGCTTTTATGCCAGGGGTCCAGCTCTTGGTGTCCCTCATTCACCCCAGTCCTGCCTGCACCTCCCATCACTCCCAGCTGCCCCCTCCAGTGCAGACCCTCAGACACCTTGACCCAGTCCTGGTCACCTGTCCTTGAAATGCACTGTCAGCCTGACACACCCCTTTGCCTCTCGCGCTTGTTTGGATAAGGGAGACATTCTGGAAGCACCCATGCCTCTGGGCCACTGATGTCACACCTCCCCTGTGAGGCCACACCATTTGAACACTTAATCAGGTAACTGTCCCTCACTTGAGGGAGCAGCAAAGGGCTCTGTGGGCTGACTGACCCAGGGGATGTGACAACCCTAGCATTAGCACATCTCTGCTCACCTATAAGGAACAGCCAGTCTTGGCTAAAACAATGAATTAAAGTCTTTCAAACTGCTATTTCTGCAGCCATAGTTACCAACTGCCCCAAGGGCCCTTAAAGGACATCAAAGATCTCCTTGCCTCTGTTGAAAGCATCTTTGGGTAGGTGCAGAGCCCCCGGGAGAAGGTAGTGTGTCAGGCTGGGCAATTCCTGCCCATCCAAGTGGTACTGACACTGATCCAGCAGCAGCACTGCTCCAGCACTGGCTCTGCTGTGGCACCAGCACTGTTGTGGCACAGGCACTGCCCTAGCACCACCTCTGCTGTGGCACTGGCACTACTGCAGCACAAGCACTGCTGTGGCACACCACAAGAGAGGTCGGCTGTGCTGCCCCAAGGTGCCTGAGGGCAGTCCAGCTTCCTGCGTTTCTCTGAGGGGAGAACGACACAGGAGCAGCCAGGAGTCAGGAGCAAGATGATCATGCTGCTTCAAGGGCTCACGCTGGTCTTCAGGAAACAAAACTCACCAGGTCAGGGCCACACAGAACAGGACAGATGCCAGATAGTTCTGAAAAAACTGACACCAAATGTTTTTCTACCTTCCCCCAGGCAGAGACTGGGCAGGAGGTAAACACAGACCCTGGATGCCACAGAAGGAAAGGCATGGACACAGGCAGAGCTGTATGCTGGTTTTAATGTTCCTAAGAACTAGGAAACAGAAATCAAAAATAGACTTTGCTCTTCTTGATAAAAGTAATAAAATGGTTAGCGGTGTTAAATTAATCCTTACAAAACAAAACCCAAGGAGGTTAAATAAAGCCCAGAGGCTCCGCATAAAAACCACGACAACTACAAAACAGCTGCAAAGACATCTTTACACACCGAAGAAACTCCTTTCCTCTGCTCCTCCCCTCTCCAGGACAGTGTCGGCAAACACGGGACTCACACATGGGAAAAAAAACACAGATGCAATGGGAGCAGCCCCGCCAGGAGCGTGGATGCCACGGACAGAACTATTTACACTATGGACACGGAGCCGTGCTGGGGCCAGTCTGTCCGCAGGAGCCCCCGGGCTCTGCCCGTCCCTCTCCTGCCGGGGCCCCTCTGGCCGCGGCGCACAGCGCTCAGCACTTGCGCTTGCCATCCGTCCCTCCATCTGTCCCGCCGTCCTTCCGCCCAGCTCTGGCTGCCCCTTCCCTCGGCACTCCGGTGTCACGGGGCAGCCCGACTCCTCCTGCCGCACCACACTGGGCTCCCTTGCCCCAGGTGAGGGCCGTGGCTGAGCCTCCTCTCCCACTGGTGGCCGGGCACTCCCAGCTCCTGAGGGCCGGCGTGCAGTTCGCGGAGGGGAGCAGGTGCCGTGGAGCTGCCGCGCAGGAGTCCTGGGCTGGTGCTGCACACTCAGCAGTCTCTGCTGCCCCGGCCAGCCCCGGGGCCACTGGCACCTCCCCTGCTGCCTCACACCTCTCCCTAGTTGGGATTAGTCTCTCGGCTGCTGCTCTGCTCTCGGCCCAGCTCCCGCTCTTTGTCTGCTGTAGAGGAGGATGAGGAGGAGGAGGATGATGAGGAGGAAGACGAGGAGCTGAGGGTTCGGCCCGAATGCTTGTAGGCTGCAACGAGCTCCTGCAGCCGCTCCGGTGTGGGCTCCCACTTGGCAAAGCCGGCGCTGTTCTGCAGGAAGAGTACAGCTGTGTTGTGCACAGCCTTGTAGTACATCTCCTCTCTGCAAGGGAAGAGCACACGCATCAGCACCTCCCCCGGGCCCTGGCAAAGCCATCAACACCTGCTCCTCCTCTTCCTGCCCACCACATCCTTAGGACAAGTATTTGCCCCATCCTGAGGGAAAGTGGAGGCACAGTGAAGCCTCGGGTAGTTCTGAACATGTCAGAGGCTCCTGAGCTTTCAGAGGGAAGCACTTTTGCTGCAGAATCCCAAGTGCTCTCTACCAACATGTGCTGAGACCTGGCTGCAGAAGGGACTCAGCATAGTGAGACTTCAGTCCTAATCAGGTTAAAAGTTTCATTTTTCAGGCACTTGTTGCTGAAACAAATTGTTGCTCAAACTTGTTGCCTCAGTAGCAAAGCAGGGGCACACCTGCCACACTGGGGACTGAGCCCCCACTGCCCCTTGCCTCTGCCCCCCACAGTGACACCCAGCTGCTGCAGCTCAGCCAGCTCACAGGCCCAAAGGCTGGCAGAGGAGCATAGATAAGCACCACAGGTGTGACCTGTTCTGGCTGTACTCATGCCCAAGGCATACATCTCTCACAAGCTCTGTTAGCAGTAGTCATTAAACAGACGTGGAATTCACAATGCTGCCTGCTCATCCTAAACACCCAGGGTGATGATGCACTGCATTTGTCCTTGCCTGCTCCCTGCTTCCCACTGATCTCAGCTTGGGAGAGGATATTTCTGTCACACGGCTTCAGAGCCGTGTTCCCAGAAGGATCTGAGAACAAAGCCTACTTTTTGCACACATGCTGGGACCCGCTGCGATACTCGTGATCGAAGGCCGGCAGGATGAGCTGGTGCCGCTTGAACTTGCTCTGCTCCATGCGGGTCAGGGCCGGCGTGGGTGGGTCTCGCCACTCGGGGATGAAGACAATGAAGGAGAGCGGCTCACTGGAGCTCTCCAGCAGTTTCTAGTTTAACAAGAAAAGGAACAACCTCAACACTGGCTGAGAAATGATGCGTTTAATGACTTCAATAGAAATGAAACACTTCTGCTTTGAGAGTGGTGCTGCAGCTGTCACCATCATCTGACCATGCCCTCAGCCCTGCCAGGAGGGTGCAGGAGGGGTGGGGAGCACAGGATGGATGGCACAGCTCCATCCCAAACAGCCCCACCAATGAGCAGATGTACCTCGAAGTGAGAGACCATGGCATCCATCAGCTCCTCACAGAATGGAGGATTTGCCTCAAAAGAGCCACTTATGGGGAAGAAATCCAGGCACGGGCTGGGGAAAGAGGCAAAGATCTCTATCAGTTTGTCCTGAGTCATCCCATGGGCACACACCCACACAGACACGCAGCAAAGGAATTTAAGACTCACCCCCTGGATCCAAAATACCCGTCTGTGTCCAAGAAGGCCGAACAGTACTGCTTAAAATAGCAATTCAGGGGCGAGGCAAAGCATTCAAAACTCACTCCAAAGAGCTTGTGGAGGGCTTCAAAGATGTGCACGGGAAGTGCCCCTTGCAGACCAGTCCCTTCGTACAGCCCCACACCAAACATCATCTGAGGAGAGCAAATTCTGGTGAGCTGTGCCTGCACTTGCTGCTTCCTTCACTGACCATGGACCCAGAGCCACCTGTCCGTGCACCCACTCCTCTAAGTATGCAGGGCCCCCTCGTCCTTTCTCAAATTCATTTAGGTCCCTGCATGTACCCAAGAATGCTCTTCAGATTTCATCCAATTCTGGCCCCACAAAACAATCGGTTTTCTCTTGTACCCCTGTGAGCCTTTAGCTGCCCCTCAGAGTCAAGAGTTACTGAAGGTTTCCTTCACAAAAATCTTTACCCTTGTGTCAAGACCACAACCACTCCCCAGACCACACTCCTACCTAAGCATGCTAGGAGCAGACAACAAACCCAGTTTAAATTCTTTGTAGCTGCAGGCTCCCAGAGCTACATCCCTTCCCCAGAGCAAAGACAAGTTCAGTTTGCAGTGCTGCCAAGACTTTCTCATATACAGCCGTGGTGAGACCTTACCTGATATCGACGGAGAAGGCACCAAACCCTGGGCAGGAACTTTTCAAAGCCCGAGTCATCGATGCAGCTGTACCGATAGAGAAGCCACTGGAAGAGAAAGCCCAGCCACTGAACAAACCAGGAACAGCCAAGGGAACAGCAAAGCACACATGTTGTGACAGGGAGAGGGATGCTGAGGAGCAGGTGGGCTCTGCAGGGAGGCATGTCATCACATCTGCTGTCACTGTGTGAGCCACCAGCTCATCATCAGCATGAATGAACCACTACACCAGCACATGTCTCTCAGTAAGGGCTGCTGTGCTGTTTAGTAGATGTTCTGGTTTCTCTGTACGTATGCAGAGCACTCACACAACAGCTGGGAAATACTCCAAGCAGGATCCTGACCGCAACTCCGGTGAGAGCAGTGTCTGACAGCTCCATGGTGCCAGCTGGCCATCCTCTGCCCAGCCCTGCCCTTAGAGCACACTGAGATGACCTTGGCCCTTACCAGCTTGCTGAAGTAGTTGCGGCTCACTTTGACCATCTCCCCCTTGTACCGCACACACGCCACGTTGTTCTCCATGTGCATCTCCACGCTGGGGAGGGGCGGGGAGGGGATGGCCAGTCTCACAGGGTAACAGTACACCAGCCTGTCCTGGACCTCGGGAGCTTCTACCTCAGCTACAGAGAATGAAGAGAAAGCCAGCCTGTGAGAGGCCAAGGGCATTCAGGACCATTCTTTTTTCCACCTCAAAACACACAGAGACCTGTACAGGGCTAAAGAGCAGGGTGCTTCTCCCAAAAAAACATTGTGAGGGTCCCTCACAGATCTCACAGGCAGCTACCTAGGTTCAGTGCTGATTCCCCAAACTAATTCCAACTCCCAATGCCAGAACACAGAGAAGACCCATTTCACAGCATTTCTTCATCTCTAATTCAGCAAGGCTGCAGACAGCACACAGCCAACCCAGCAGCCTGAGGCATGTTCCAGACACACAAACACTCTTTGTTGCTACTGTTGCTATTTCAGTTTTCCCCAAACTCATTAAAAACACAGGAAAAATTCCCAGGCTGCCAAATGCAGGAGTCAAAGGAATCTCCCTGCACCTTATAGTTACCCATTGTCTCAGCTTCAGGGAAAGCTCACAGGAGAGATCAGATGGAAGGAATCCCTGACTCAAAAGGGGTTAGAAGACAAGCAGCAAAAACAATGGCAAAAGGCAGACACTGGGACATAAAGGGAGTCTGAGCAGAGACAGGACCCAAAAGGGATAAGAACTACAGACAGTGGTGATGAAAGAAGCAGGCCTCATGGAGGATGGAAAAGCTGACTAGCAGCAGTACACAGATGCACTATGAATAACAGAGAAAAGATCAAGGAACGTGAACTCTCTGCCAGTAAAGTGTGCACAGTGACATGCCAGGTGGCACAGGTGAGCAGACAGTAGTCAGAACACAGGAAATGTGACGAACAAGAATACAGGGAGAACATATGGTGTTGGAAAGAGGATGTCAGCTGTTCCCAGGAATTCATGAAGCAGCAGAGTAAAAAGTAACAGTCCAAGGAAACAAACACCCTGTTCACTGTGACCAGCTCCTAACACACTGTTTCATCCCAGCAAATCACACATTTATGGTGTCTGATGTTACAGCCAGTCACAGCACCTGATGGAAGACAGTCAGTCACTGCACAGACACTGTGTGACTGACACCTGCAGCATACAATGGACCAGCTGTTTCTGACTTTGAAACGGCACCCTGTGAATGCAGAGCTGCCCTCCCAACAGCTAACACTCTCTGAACGGGGGGACAGACCACAGCCCAGGGCCTTCAGTTGCAGTGCTGTACCCCTACAGCATTTCAGAGTTGGCTGCATACCAGAGATATTGTTCTCTTTGAGTATGGCAAGATGCTTCTCCCGGATCCGCTTGACGTACTCCAGGGATATGTAGTAAATTTTACTGCAGATGCCTTCAACAGAGTCCTTGGCTGCAGCAGACACGTGGGGCCCGCACTGTTTGCGTAAGTGCTCCAGGCGGTCCTGCAGAACCAGAGAACCAGAGTCACTCGCAGCCACCACCAACTCCCTGGGGGCACTCAGCGTCTCCAGGCTGCTCTCCCGTGGCACACAGTGAAGGGAAGCAATGGCAGCCATCTGTCTGCAGAGGGACATGTATCTGTCCCCCTGTTTGTGCCCCCCTCCCTGGCCTCCTGTGCCCAGCGGCAGAGCAGGACACTGACCATGTAGTCCTCTTTAGAGGCAGAATGGTCCCGTCGCAGCCAGCTAAAGGTGTCCTCCACATTCCACTTCACCACCTTCCTGCTGTCTGGGGAAGCACTCCTGCAAAAACAGAGAGGCAAAATTTAAGCCATGGCTGCACTGCAAGACATTCCACTCCCCTACATTTTCTGTCAGTGGGGAATGTGGCCCTGCACTGTCACACCCCTCTAGTTTTCCTTTAGAAAATGCTTCCAGATGTTTGCATGACTAGAGCATGCCATGCTCTCCAAAATTCAGTGTAGCTGTCTGCTGTCCTCTCTGAAACCAGAAAAGCTCACAAAACTCATCTATCATGCTAATGGTCCATTTTGATATTGCCTTTGATTCTCAAATATTGCTAGGAGCTTGTGACTCTAAGAAAACCACCCTATTAACAAGGCTCTCTTTCTCCCAAGGTTCTCCCCAAAATTTTCCTCAGTTCTATCCTGTGGCAGTACCCTACCTGGTATACAAAATGCCACTCTTAAGCTTGTTGCTCTGTAATAGCAGTGAGTGCCCAAACACTCCTGTTTTTACCTTAGGGATGACAGAAGACATTCCACATCCAGTACTTCACCAACTCTCACTTGTCTCCACACACTTTCCACCTTCCTGGCATTACATTTTACAGTAATGTAATTATTAAAAGATATCTCCAACACTACTGTTTTTCTTCTCTATGCTCCTAACCTCCCTTTTCCTCAAAAAGATTATGACCAGCACTGGATAAGGCAGGATGAGCAGGTCCTTTAACCTTTTCTGCTTTCTGAACGTGACAGCACTGCAAAAGGAGCCCCCACCTGGATTCAATCAGCCGTTTCGCAGCCTCAGCATACTTGAAGAGCAGCCTCTTGGCTTCCTCCCGGAACTTGATTCTGGATAACCTGAGGTAAATTAAATTCATATGCATCAATCTCACAAAGGTATGGAGACCAGGTCCAGTTCCCCAGCTTTCTCACCATCATTCCACCACCTCATCAATCAAAGGGAGGCACCACAGCACAGAACCTTGGCAGATAAATCACTGGACCAGACGGATACAGAATCATCCCCACAAGATGCCCTGTCTGTGAATGGTACCTGATGGGAATGTCATTCATGATCTCTCTGAACATGGAAGGAGACACTACTGGCTCGCAGTCACTCGGTAAAAGAGGATCTGTCCCTTTATCAACCACTTTTCTCTCCAACATCCATCGGTTAAAGGACTCCCTTGGGGGGTCAATTCCTAGAGACACAAGAAAAAGGGTCTAATCAATACAATACAGAAGCCCAGAAGCTCTGCTAAGGATCATCACACAGAGTTCAGCCTACTCAGTTCACAACCAACAATGCCAGAGTACAACCATCACAAAAACAGACCACAGGGACAAGACAGGTATAAACCAAAAGGAAGATCATGACAGCATGGCAGGACTGAGACGGAAATCAGGGAGCCCAACAGAAACTCACCTTCTCGCTGCTGGCAGAGCTCACGATAATGCTGCCGCAGCTTGAGAATGAGCTGGGACCGAAGCAGCTCCACCTCGGGGTGTGGAGAAAGCACTTCTGATGGTGCCCTCTGCTTAATCACGGCGTTTGTCTGAATATCCAGGTCCCAATATACTCTGTGGCAGAAGCAAATGTCATCAGGATGGCCAGATCATTGGCTAATTATCAAATATTACTCCTCAAGATGCTTCCTTGGGCTGTTTTACCCAGCCAGGAAACTGAACTATCAAGATTCCTAGCAAAGATACAGTAGAGTGTTATATACCCCAGCTTCTTCTTCAAAGATGTCTGAAAACCTGTGTGCTTCTAACGCTCCACTGAGAAAGGAACAGAAGACAAATGGAGACAACTCACTCAGTTGGTCGTAGAAGAGCTGCCTGCTGTTTGTCTTCAGGTGAAACACACCATGCCTTCAAAACAGAGGTTCCTGGAATACTGGGAGAGCTAGGGACTGGCTGAGCAGGTGGGTTCCCAGGGACATCCATCTGTGTGTATGAAAGATGAATTATTGCACCACAAACAGAGGTAAAAGGGAAGGAGCCCCATAAACCAAATAGTCCTGTAGCAGAACACCAGGCTGAAGACCATTGTAAGCTCTTCAGCCCCTCCTGGTTTCCGGTTCCACACATTTGTTTCACAGCACCAGACCCACCTTGGGCTTCTTCACACTGTTGCCACTTGGTGGAACCTCCTCCGAGAACCTCCTCTTCCTCTGCTTGCTCTCCAGAGAGGTATCTACCACCCCACCTTCCAGTGGCATTGGAGCTGCGTTCAGTCCCAGAGGATCTGACTGTGAGTCCAAACAACAGTAGCACACATCAGCTCACCTGCTGCCACTGCAGCATCCCAAACAAAGGTTATATGCTCTTAACTTCCAACTGCACCACTCCCAGCTCCCACATGGATGGAAGTAAGGACACCACTATTCACAACAGCACAAAGCTAAAAGATTCTCCTCTAGACCCGTGTCTGTATGCTTTTTCTCGAGACTTGGATGAGAAAAACACACCCCAACTCCCCCAGGCTGAGTGTTCTTTGAGCAGTGCATGACATCTGGAGCAGCACTACCTCAATGTGCACCTGAAGGGGGCACATTTTCCCAGAGCCATGCTTCAGAGCAAGGAGCTCTGAAGGCACAGAAACCTTCCCAAACCTGTAATCTGAGATCTACAGACCACAGCACCCGCCCCTGCAGAACATCCCAGTCCTGGCACAGCCCCCCAAGGTGCGTGTGCACTTACAATGACATCGTGCTGTCCCAGCACAGGCATTTCCCACAGAGACTGGTTTGTGAAGCGGTTGAAGTAGTAGGGACGGTTCTCCCGCTTGCTCCAGCACTTCTCCCAGCCAGCCTGCACCAGCTCATCTGAGAGGACAGGGAGTCAGGAGAAGAGCATCCTGCACGGCAGCTCTGCCCTGCAGGTCCCCAGCACTGTCACAGCACACTCTGAAACACACATCACACCCAGCCTCCCTTGGAGGCCCTGCTTTACCCCTCTCCCTGCTCCCATGGCCCTGCAGATTTCCTGAAGGCAGACAGTACCTGGCAGGTCCTGTACCAGGCGCATGGGTTTGGGGGAGCTGGGCTGGTTCTGGTTGGAGGTGCCAGGTGAGTGACTCATGAGAGACGCTTCCTCAGCAGGGCTTCTGTGATTCTCATTGGCCATTTCTCAGCAACCACACTGGAAAAGACAGACATAACATCCAGAATTATAGAATGAATGATCCCAGATCCACTCAGCCGTACCACTACAAGTTCATTCTGACAATAAAACAGGGATTAATTTGGTACATACCAATAACCTCAGCCCTGAAACACACCTGTTATCCTGGACACAACTAGTTGTGAAGAATGCTGAGCATTAAATGGGGTCAGTCAGGGCCAACATTCTAAACATTCACTCTTACAGCTATATCTCTCCTAAGGGTGGAGCATCAGGACTGAGGGTGTAAAAAACAAAACATACTCCTCTATGATTATGTGCCACCTTCTGCCACACCAGCACCACCACCCATGTCTGATCTGTTACCCTCAGAGACAGTTTAAATCAACACTTACCCACACATAACTGCACATCATTTAAACAAAAGGCTTTAATTAAAAAAAAATTCTGCTATATAAAATAGCCCTGGAGCTTCACTAACAACTTCTGTGGTTCAGAGAACCGCAGGCTGGGCGTTGGGACCTTCAAAATTATTTTCCTCCATATGTCCCAGGCCCACAGTAACTGCTCAGCCTCAGACAGACTGTTTTGGCCTTTGGTGTTTTTTCATCTGCATAACAACAGTTATGCAAAAGAAGGTCTGTTGGAACAATAAAGCTCCTCTTAATCATAATCTAATGTTGCCAGCTGGAGAGAAACAGCCAGGCTTTTCCTCTCTTAGTCACTACTCTTCCCCCGGGGAAGTTTCTGAACCAGTGCCGCAGAATGCTCCTCCCTGACAGCCCAAAACACACTGGCAATGAACTGGGGGTAAACAAGGCATTTTACGTAATTCCCAGCTACTTCAGATACTGAACTCTACTCAGGCCTTAGAGACACCCGACAGGACACAGCAGCACAGTCAAGGTGGCAGTAACACAGTGCTGTGCACAGTGTGCTCTTCACCTGAGCAGAGTACCTGGCAGCAAGAGCCACGTATGGCAGCTCCTCAGTGACAACTCTGGATTTCTGGGGGCAAGTCACTTGGATTTAGTCACCTTTGCTGCTTTTCTTGTGCACAAAGCCCACTGGCTTTTTCAGCAAATCAGAATGACAGGAGCCAGCAGTGACCAGTAGCTCAGTTGCCCCATAGCATCAAGGAATTCGACCCTTTCAGGCCCTTGGAAGGTGTTTCCATCCTTCCAGGCAGTGTATACAAGGAAAGGTGCAGGACACTGCAGAGTTTGGGTCTATGCTCAGGAAAAGGCTGGTAACAATTCCTGTGCCTGCTGCAAAGCACACAATGCAATCATGGACCTTTAACAGCCTCAGTAGGTGAGTGTTGTGCAATTTCACACTGAACTCCAACCCTGCCGTGCCCTCACAGTCACTTGTCAAAGGCGCCCAGGTGAGCTGGGCCAGTGAGACCAGCTCAGACTCGTGCTGGGCTGTGGGTACAGGAACTCCAAGCCCGAGGAGCCACAAGGCAGGAGCACTGCTGGTGCAGGAACCTCTGAAGGGTGTTTAGCCCCTCCTTCTGCTCAAACTAAAACCACACTTGCACATCCACCTGCTGCTGTGTCCTGCACGTTGCACAGAGCACACACTGCAGTGAACTGGTAAGTACTGGGGGGACCAGGGCTCCCAAAATGATGTATGTCAATATACAAACACTGGGTACTGTGCTCTGCCCAGCCTGGATGGCACATGCCAGCTCCAGTGACCTGCCAGTGTTTTTCACCACCCATCGCTCAAAAGAGCTGTCAAATAGGGTCACTGGCTCTGTCTTCTCCCATTTATGGATAAACTGGAATGGTGGAAGTAGCCAAGAAGCTTTATCACTTCACCAGTGTTGACAAGTATTAAATCCAAGTACTCTTAAGGTCTGGGAAAAGGAAACAGCCAAAGTAACAAGAATCCTGGCAAAAGCAACTCTACTTTTATGTAACTACACTGGGACTTAAGACAGTGACAGGGATCCAGAGGAAGCATTTTGTGGTGATTACGGAATGTTTTTATACACCATGGCAATGCATACAGTGCTTCACAGACACGGTACAACGCTGTCCCTGCCCAGAGAGCTTACAACCTAGAGCTGCAGAACAACCAGAGACCACAGCGAGGGGGAAGGAGACACAGAGTAAAGAAGTACAGCGAACAGGACCGGTATTTGTTTCCATTTCACCGAGGTAGAATTTTGTACAAGACAACAGCAAATGCAGACAAAGGAGAGCAGCGACAGCCCCCCGGGACACCCCCGCGGTTCTCCCCCATCCCAGAACCACAGCTGCTTCAGGAGGCCGGGAGCCAGGCCACCGCCTCCCGCGTCGGTACCATCCCCTTCCCGAGAGCGGGACCGGGGCACCGTGTCTGCGCGGGGAAGCTGCAGGGCAGTTCCCGGGGCTGCCCTGCCGACGGCGGAGACGGCACGAAGCTCCTCGGCGCGGCGTGCCGGGCCGGGCGGCCACAGGCGCCCAGTGAGTGCGGAGCGGAGGCAGCGGCGGCGACAACTCTGCAGGCTGGCCGGGAGCGGTCCGGGGGGCGCGGCCTAAGCGGGGCGGCGGCCGGGCGGGCGGGTACTTACGGTGGCGGGCTGCCTGGCGGGACGCGTGGCCGTCACTCTGTGCTCGCCGCTGGCGCGCCGGGGCCGCATCCTCATAGCGGGGCGTCCCGCGCCTGGCCCGCGGGGGCGGCTGCGGAGACAGGAGCCCGTTACGGCGCCGCGGGGAGGGGCCGCGGGGCGCGCAGGCGCG
>VXAU01003742.1:25366-35896 GCA_013399695.1 Formicarius rufipectus | reverse complement strand
CATGAGGGGCGCGGCCCCGGCCGGGCCGTCCCGGGGCCCCTCAGCGCGCAGCGGCCCGCCCTCGCCGGGGTGTTCCCGGCACTGCCAGGGCGCGGTCGCCACCAAAGGGCCTTTGAAGCGCGGCGGCGTCGGGGCGGGCCCGCGGCCTGGCCCGAGGGGGGGCGCATTGATGTGCGGGTGGGGGGGTTTCCGCTCTCCGCGGGGTGCAACGGCCGCTGCTCGGCCGTACCGGGCCTGGTGGAACCTGCTGGTCCTGGCGGTCCCTCGGGCGCTGTGGTGACTCGTCCCTCTCCCCGCAGCGCTCCCCGGCCCGCGCACTCCGGTGTGGCGCTGGCTGTGAGGGGCGTGGTGCAACACCGAGTACAGCCCGGGGGTCGCTGCCTTGCTCCTCTCCACGGCTTGTGTTGCAGGGTGACACGGGGCTGTGTGGGGGTACCTGGGGGGCTGCAGGAGTTGAGCCCCCGGGGCACGCACCCTGCAGAGCTCACATCCGCCCTGCCGTGGATGGTGCTGGCCCACGGTCCCCCGTGGAGACGAGCAGGGGCAGTCGCGGGGCCATCACCGCCAGCCGCGGTCCCTCTGCTGCCCTTTCCCTCTGGGGTATCCCCGCCGTCCAGCTTTCTCAGGGGCTTTCCGTCTTCCCATCCCGCTCGCTCTCCCCGGAGTCCTGCCCTCTGCTCCGGGAGCACCGGGGTCAGTTTAATGAGTTAATGCTGCTGGCGCAGCAGTTCTGGAGGGGTAAGTGCTGTGTAAGCACTGAGGCTCCCCCATGGGCTCCCAGCAGCCCGGTCCCGCTGCCCAGAGCACCGATAACCGCCCGGGGCACACCGGGCCGGCTCAGACCGACCCCCAGCGGCAGAGGGGAATTTGGGGAGGGGCAGCGTCCTCGCAGCCAGGCAGCTTAAGTGGCCAGAGGGACTGGCGAGGGCAAGGGCAGCCCCTCATCATGGATCCCCCAGGAAGGAGTTTTGGGAAGAAGCCCTGGTCTGAGGCTCTGGCAGTCTTGTGATGGGTTGGATGGAGCAGGATGGTGGCTTGGGCCACTGCTGGGGACACTCTGCCCGTGCCCCTCGCTGTGTTGTGACCCCCAGGCTGTCGGCAGCACGGCGAGCAAGGCCAGCCAGAGGCATGTCCAGTGGAGCCAGAGCTGCCCAGGTGGTCCCAGGAGTTGGAGCAGCAGCTCTGGGGACAGCACTGAGGGTCCACAGCCTCAGCAGTATCTCTGCTCAGGCTCATGTCACACGTGGGCACAAACCAGACCCCGGCAGCACCCCCGGCCTGGGGCCACAGAGCCTGTGCTGGAGCAGCTCCGCACTGGCAGAGGCTTCATAACCCGCACTGGGGAGTGGGGTCCCCAACACCACAGACCCTCCTGGACCTTGTTCTCAAGTGTACCCCTTGCAGGGGTGTGCTGGGGAGACCCAGGGCTGTGGCAGTGCGAGCAGGACATGAAAGGAGCCGTGTTTTTTGGGGAAAAGAAGGTGCCTAGCCTGGAGCCGGGTGACCAAGCGAGCCACTGTCCTGCCGGTCCTGGCAGCGAGCCGGGCTCAGCGGGACAGACCTGCATCCTCCCCGTCCGTCTGTCCCGCTGTCTCCTCCCAGCTTTGGGCCCGCAAGGAGTGGCAACTGGGGGATATATAAAGACAGGGAAACCTCAGCCAGCTCAAAAGAAACTCCTGGTGGTGTTCTCCCTCCCTCCTGACTTCACGTGATTCAGCTTCCCCACGCCAGGGAGCCGAAGAAATCCTCGCTGTAAGTACCCAAACTGAGCCAGCATTGTGCTGGGGAACCTTCCAGCCTCAGGGCAGGACGGCGGCTCCGGGGAGTGGGGTCAACAACCTTTCCCTTCGTAGAACTGTGGAAAACGCTGTGGGGAAGCCCTTTCCGATCCCACATCCTGGGGAGGTGGGTACCCCATCCTCTCCTTCCACAGAACTGGGGGGGAAACGCTGGGAGGGAGTCCCGTCCCATCCCACAGCCTCGCAGGGAGCTCTGCTTGTGGCTGCGGGATGGACAGGTTCCAGCTCCCGTCTCAGCCCAGCGTGGGGGCAGGCGGCACATCTCGGGCGGGCTGTGAGGACCGTGGGGAGACCCCACGGGCGAGGGTTCCCTCCTCTGCAGCAGCACAAGGGGTTAGCGCCTGGCCTTGCTGTTTGGGGAGCAGGGTATGTTCAGAGTAGGGGAACAGCTGGAGTGGGTGTGCCCAGGGGATGTGGGACTCCCGGCCCCGCAGGGCCAGTGCTGGGGCTTGTGTGCAGCACCCTGGGGCAGGGGCTGAGCCTCTCGTGGGCTCCTGGTCCAGGGGGTTCGGGTAAAAGGGACCTGGGCAGCACTGGGTGGTGTCGGGGGGAATAGTGGAGCCGTGGGGTATTCCTTGTGGTCATCCCCGGTCCCTGGCAGGCTCGGCAGCAGATACCTCTCTCCCAAGGTAGCCGGGAGTGCCCCACAGGCCAGCCCCTGCTGACCCTGCTCTCTACCTCCAGGTGTGAGATGGCTGCCGGCAGCTTCTTCCTCCTCCTCCTCCTGCCCTGGCTGGTCACAGCCTTGCACAGCCCCCCTGGCTGTAAGATCCGGATTACTTCCAAGGGGCTGGACTTGGGTAAGGGGCCAGCTGGGATTCTGGGGCCTGGGAAGGAGGAACGTTGGACCCCTGGCTTCTGGGATCTGCACTTGTGTAGGGTTCTGCCTGCACTACCCACCTGTGGGTTGGCCAGGGAGGAGTGGGGGGCTGGAAGGGGTGATGCTGCCAGGAGGACAGTGCAGCCTGGCTGTCTGAGCCCAGGCTTATTTTGACTTGCAGTGAAGCAGGAGGGGCTGCGCTTCGTGGAGCAGGAGCTGCAGAACATCACGATTTCAGACCTGCATGGGAAAGAGGGGCAGTTCCACTACAACATCAGTCAGTGAGTGCTGCCCATGCCCACAGCTCCCTAGGTCCATCTGTCCATCTGATCATCCCTGTCCCCTCTCCACAGGGTCAAGGTGATGGACCTGCAGCTGGCATCTTCGGACCTGAACTTCCAGCCACAGCAGCACCTCGTGTTCAACATCGACAACGCTTCCATCAGCCTGCGCTTCCGCAGGCAGCTGCTCTACTGGTTCTTGTGAGCTGTCTCCCCGCTCCTGCTGCCCTGGGCATCAGCCCACCCCACAGCTGTGCCTGCTGGGTGCCACGGGTGCCTTGCTGCCCTGCAGGTGGGAGCTGTGTGCTCCTCTCATCCAATTTCCTGGCTTCTAGCTATGACATCGGGTCCATCAATGCCTCTGCGGATGGTGTCCACATCCACACGGTGCTGCGGCTGGCCAAGGATGAGGCTGGGCGCCCCAAGATCTCCAACATCACCTGCAATGCCTCCATTGCCAGAATGCATGCTGGCTTCTCCGGCACACTCAGGTACATCCAATGTCTCTGCCTGTGCCTGGCTCCCTGACCCCCTTCCCACCCTCTCTGGGTGCTTCCCCATCTCAGCTATGTGCTGGAATGGGAATGGAGCCTCAGGGTCAGGAGGCAGTGCAGTCATGCTCTTGTGTCCTGCAGGAAGGTCTATGAGTTTCTGAGCACCTTCATCGTCACAGGAATGCGTTACCTCCTCAGCCAGCAGGTAGGGCTGAGCACAGACAACTGATGAAGCCATGGTGGGGCCAAGCCTTGCCCTGTCTGTGCAGCTTCTTAACCATTCCTGGGAGCAATTCCCCTCAGCCCAGCTCCTTGCCTTGCAGATCTGCCCATCCCTGGAGCATGCCAGCCTGGTGCTGCTGAACTCCGTGCTGGACACGGTGCCTGGTGAGTGTTGGTCTGGGTAAGGGACTGGATTCTGCTCACCTTCGGGTAGGTAGGGTTGGGCATTGGGCTGCTGAGCAGCTCCAGGCTTGGTCACACCTGCACATCTTCCCTGGCAGTGAGGAGCTATGTGGATGAGCACATTGGGATTGACTACTCCCTCCTGCGGGATCCATCCATCTCCACTGACAATCTTGACCTTGACTTCAAGGTGAACACTGGATCCTGCCCAGCTGATCTTTCCCATCCTTGTGGGAATGGCTGTGCCAGCAGGCATGCTGGGCTCCACAGAGCAGGTAGGGGAGGCTTCCCTGTGGCTGTGGGAACCTCTCCTTTTCTTGGCCCAGGGCATGTTCTTCCCCCGAGTGAGAGAGGACCAGGAGCTGGAGAACCACGCAGTAGAGCCAGTGATCAAGGAGACTGAACGCATGGTCTATGTTGCCTTCTCTGAGTACTTCTTTGACTCAGCTATGCTCGCATACTTCCAGGCAGGAGTGCTGAACATAGAGCTCCAGGGGGAGAAGGTAAGGAGTGCCAGACACTTGGCCATGCGCAGGCAGGAGGGAGGACTGGGCTGTGCCACTGAGCAGAGGTGCAGTCTAGGGAGCAGCTCTGCTGGGATCCACAGCAGCACCTCACTTTCTTTCTGGTGGTCTGTTCTCCCCACAGGTGCCCAAGGACCTGGAGGTTTTGTTGAGAGCCACCTTCTTTGGGACCATCTTCATGCTGGTGAGGAGCCCACAGATGGGATGGGAGGCACGGAGGAGCTAGGGGGCAGAGCACAGCCCTGCCCTGCTCCCTGCCTCCAGCTCACTTGCCCTCCCCAGAGCCCCTCCGTGGATGCTCCGCTACAGCTGGTGCTGCAGGTCTCTGCTCCCCCTCGCTGCATCATCAAACCCTCAGGCACCTCTGTCTCCGTCTCTGCCTTCCTGAACATCTCACTGGTGCCCCCAGACCGCCCACCTGTACAGCTCTCCAGCATGGCCATGGTGAGGGGGAGGCCATGGCTCCCTGTGATGTCACTCCAGTGCAAACAGGAGGAGCATCCCCTATCCTCTGCGAGAAGGCACCCGTGTCCCAGAGCAGAGGGACTCTGGGCTTGTGGGGTGAGAGGAGCTGCTGGCCTGGCCATCCCTCTGCCTGCTGCGAGTCATCTCTCTCTCTCTCCTCAGGAAACCAAGCTGAGTGCCAAGGTGTTTCTGCAAGGGAAGGCGCTGCGTGTGCAGCTGGACCTGCGACGGTACAACTGGGGTCCTGTGGGGGCACGGGGAGGGTCCTGTCCATACCCCACTCATGGCTGTTTCCTCCTGTCCAGGTTT
This sequence comes from Formicarius rufipectus, assembly GCA_013399695.1. Classification (NCBI taxonomy): domain Eukaryota; kingdom Metazoa; phylum Chordata; class Aves; order Passeriformes; family Formicariidae; genus Formicarius; species Formicarius rufipectus. Next base: position 30,799 of record VXAU01003742.1, on the reverse strand, counting down.
CGAATCTACTCCAAGCAGTCAGCATTGGAGTCACTGGCGGTGAGTGCATGGTGATGGCCTGGGGACCCTTACACCCAAGCAGTGTAGGGTCAGCTAGGGAGGGGCTGACTACTTGCAGTCCTCCCCACCCTGTCTGGCAGCTCTGCCTCTGCACTGACCCCAGCTCCTCTTCCACAGCTGTTCTCACTGCAGGCCCCGCTGAAGACCCTGCTGCAACTGACCATCATGCCCATCATTAACGGTAGGCACTGCCGCTCCTGTGCAGCTGGGTCGGGCAGAGGCTCAGCAGGGCTCAGTCTCACCCCATCTCTTCCTCCCTGCAGAGAGGACAAAGAAAGGAGTGCAAATTCCCCTGCCTGAAGGCATGGACTTCACCAGGGAGGTGGTCACCAACCATGCGGTACGTGGCAGGATGGGACAGCCTGGGCCCCCATGTCCTGCTGGGCAAGGCATCATCACCCCCAGCTCATTGCTGACCCTTTCTCCTACACAGGGATTCCTAACAGTGGGAGCTGATCTGCACTTCTCCAAGGGGCTGCGGGAGGTGATTGAGAAATACCGCCCAGTGCCCACAGCTGCTGCCTACCCCAGCTCCCAGCCAGCAGAGCCCAGCCTGGACCCTGGCTCCCTCTAGCTCTTCTCCCTGGACCGAGGGCAGATCCCGGGCTGGACCTGTAGACTGTAGGTAGGAAGAAGCTTCCTAGGTACCACTGGCACATCCTCAGGGTGCCCATGCCCTGGTGGGGTGCAGCAAGGTGGAGAGGGGTGCTCTGGGAACCCCTGCTGCACCCCTTCTCATTACACTAATAAACCACCTGCCTCCAAATGCATGGCCCCGTTGTTTGGAGGATGTGGAGGGCACATGGCACGGAGGTGGGAAGGAGGCAGCCAATGTTGCTGTCCAGCTCAGGTCCTTGGGAGCAGACACAGCTCAGAGGAGTGCCGGAGGGCTCAGAGTGACTGTGATGCTGCAACTCAGGCACATCACTTGTTTCCAGGCTGCAGGGACCCCTGCAGAGGGGGCACAGCCCACAGAGCCCAGGGCTCCCCAGCACAGGGAGTTGGCACTCTCGGGTGCTCCTCAGGGAGCACAGGAAAGCAAAGCACGGGCTGGCACAGGAGTGGGAGGAGGAGCAGAACCACCTTGGTCAGAGAGTTTATTGCAAGTTCCTGAAGCACTGTGTGCCCTGGCAGTGGGATTGTCATAGTGGTGGTGGTGGTTGAGCCTCCTTCAGGGGGAGCAGGGGTGGGAATAGGGTGGAAGGGAGCAGGGCCCAGCTGTCCCCCACTGCCATTCCTCAGAGCTTGCCCAGGCTGGGTGTGTGCAGGGCTAAGGGGAAGTGCGAGGGACTAGTCCCTGCCAGGGCGGGAAGCAGCTGCTGCCGCAGACAGGGAGGAGGCAAGAAAGGAAGCCACATGCAAGAAGGTGGCTGCAGCAGGTACACGGACTCCTCTCCCATCAAGGACAGAGCCGTTGGATCTCAATCCCCCAGCCCACACCCTCCACCCACAGCAGGCAGCCCTGTCCAGCTGGGAGGAAGCCTGCAGGCGTGACAGGCCCGTGGTGTAGGAGGACTGGCTGTTGTGAGGTGCCAGCAGTGAGGGCAGCAGGGTGGTGAGGGCAGCCGGCACACCGGGCGCTGCCTCCACAGCTCCTAGTAAGGCTGGTTCTTAATGAAGCGGCAGAACATGGTGAAGGCAGCAAGCGGCCGGTCTGTGGGTACCATGTGGCCAGCTCCCTGCAGGGAAGGGGCAGCAGTGGTCAGTATGCCTGTGGTGCTGCCACAGCCCAGCCACCACAACCCCACCATGATCACAGCCTTGGTGTCCAGCACCCTGTCCCACAGCCCCATCCCCTGGCCCTGAGCCCACAGCCCTACCTTGACAGTGAGGAAGGCGATGTTGGTGAATTCCTTCACAAAGCCCCCAATCTGGTTCTCACCATTTTCAGTGTAGAGCCAGGGCCGGCGAGCCACCTGCACCTGAGAGAGATAGCTGTGCCCTCAGTGCCTGGGGCTGGCCCTGCCCATGCTCCCAACCACAGTCAGCCCCAGCACATAGCTGGGAGCTACTGACTGGGCCTGGTCTGGGGCTTACCCTGCCCTTCCCATTTACCTTCTGGCACAAGGAGTCCACAAACCACTCATCCCCGAGGAAGTTGCAGGCCATGTCAACGTCCCCGTTGTACACCAGGATCCGGTATTTCTGTGGAGCAGACAGAGGGGGTGAGCCCTTGGCAGAGCAGCAGCCCCAGGCAGAGCCAGTCCCAGGGTCCCTTGGCCCCCCCTGCACGCACCGTGGCTCCGAGCAGCTTCAGGTACTGCTCGTTCATCTGCATGTACAGGCGCTTGTAGCCACGGTTCACCTCGAAGCTGCAGAGGAAGCATCAGCATTATGCAGCTGCTCTTGTTTGTAGTGGCCCCTGCCCACCCACAGCTTGCTCACCTGCACACCTGCCACTCCGGGGCGTCAGGGGAGATATGCAGAGCCTTCCGCACCTCCGGGGAGTTCAGATACATGCTGGGGGCTGTGGAGTTGGTGCAGGGTGGGTCCATACGGACCTTCTTCCGGGCTACTGGCATCCGGAACAGGTTCTGTGAGGGTTAGGATAGTCACTGTCACAGCAGCACTTGCCCCACAGAGCAGATGCAGCAGCACCACTGGCCAGGCACAGGCTGCTCACAGCCCAGCAGCACAGACATCTCAGCTCACCTGCCGCCAGGAGAACCTCAGTGGCATTCGGATAAAGGAGTTGCCCAGATCATGTGTGATGAGGTAATCACCCTCGTACCTGCAGCCAGGATGAGCATGAGGACAGGTTGAAAGCCCTGGGGAAACAAGGGCTCAGGGCCCTCCTTCAGGGAGTCCTTCGCAGCAGCCAGACACCATCCACCTGTCCCAGAGGGACCCCCTGCACAGCCCACCATGTCCTTCTGCCAGTAGGACCAGAGTGAGCCAGTGCCTAGAGACTCATTTTCTCTGGGGCCACTCTCACCTCATGCCCCCAGGGACGCCTCCATCACATGGGGCATAGAGGTTGTAGATGTTTAGGCCAGACTCCTCTACAATCTGAATCATCTCCCCCATCTGCAACAAGCCACAAGAAGAGTTTGGAACTTAGCAGGACCCTCATGGGACTGTGGACCCACCCAGAGCCAGGTGGATGTGGCTCACAGATGCTGATTCTGGGCATATATGTAGAGACTCTGCCTCCCCTCACCTTGAGTGTGCAGTTCAGGTTGGAGTTGTCATGGAAGTTACACTTTCCCTGGGAACAGCAGAAGGCCTGCAGGTCCTTCCACAGCCTGTGGGCAGAAACCAAGGCTTGAACCACATTGCACAGGCAGCAACACTGGCATGATGGTCTCACTGCATCTCCCTGCCTATGTGGCATGTGGCTTGGCCTGGTGCCCTCTGCACCCCACAAATACACCCACGGAAGCTGCCTGGGATGCAGGGCAACCTCCACAGCCTGACTGCTGGCCCGGGGCAGGCTGGGAGCCACACTTGTCCCAACACCAGCAACCCAGCCAGCCCCAACCCTGGCCATACCCTGCTCCTGATCACACAGGGACAGCACATCCAACACTCCCCATGCTCTTACTCGGTCCCCAGCAGCCCGTGGTAATAGGCAAAGTAAACCAGGGAGTTGTCATTGATCTCATAAGATGAGAGGCCGTTTCCCACAGCGATTCCCTGGGAGGCAAGAAGAAAACAACCCTGTTGTGTTCCAGCTCCCCGCGGGGTGGCTGCAGCACAGCGGCCCCAGGCAGGAAGCAGATGTGGCACTGTTTACTCCGTGGAGGAACAGGGAGGGTCGGGGGTGCCTGAGGACGCTTCCCCAGCAGCAGGGATGGACACGTCCACCAGCAGCTGCTGCCAGCACCCCAGGAGGAGATGAAAGGCTGCAGGGTCAGGCCTTGCTGCATGTCCTGGAGGAAGCCCTGCATGCTGAATGCACGGCCAGTCCCCACCCCAGCACTGCTCAAAGGCCCCAGCAAGGCCATGCTGAGCCCTCTGCTCCCCAGCAGAGTCCAGACACCCACCTTCAGGTTGAGGCTGGGGTCCTGCATCACCCACTCTGCTAGGGTGGGGATGTAGACCCCCCCATAGCTCTCCCCTGTGAGGAAGAGATCGTTCTTGGAGTACTCAGGGAAGAGGCGGAGGAAATCCTTTAGTGCCAGGTAGTTGTTGTGAGCAACCTGCAGGGAGGAGGTGGCAGGGTCAGGTGGGGAGGCTGGACCTCACTTTGGGAGCAAACGGGGGACAGGGCCTTGCTAGCACGCCAGTCACTCGCCTCTGTGTCATTTGTATTGTACTTCTTGTCATCGGAGTATGAGAAGCCGACACCAGCAGGAGACTCCAGGTAGAGAATGTTGGCAATCTGAGAGGACAGCAGAGGAGCCAGTGATCAGGGGACACCCTCTGCTGGCTCAGTAAGGCTGAGGACTGCTGGCCTCACCCATGGCATCACCGACAGGTGCCTGGCTCGCCCCAGGGCTGCACTGGGGCGACCACATTCCTGTGCTGCTCAACAGCAGACTAGAGAAAAGGGTGTGTTGGACAGGGGGTGTGACGGGAGGTTTGGCTCCATGGAAGGGGCAGGAGGAACTGGCTCACGGCCACCACATCCAGCGGCTGTGGAGGGTGGTAGCGCTTGTGCCCATACCTTGTTCCAGGCGTACTCATTGTACTTCAGTGTGACCCCATCGGGCTGGATCTGGGGAAGCAGAAGGTGATGACAGATGGGCAAAGCCGGGCTGGGGACAGTGGCTCTTGCCACACAGCCAGTCATTCCCTGGTCCCCCAAGCCACAGGAAGGCAGCGACTACTAACCAGGAAGGGGCCATGCTCCTTGAGGAAGCCTTCCATGGAGCTGCAACCAGGGCCACCGTTCAGCCATAGCACCAGGGGGCTGCCCTGGGGGTTGCTTTGGGCTTCCACAAACCTGCAGACACGCAGCCATCAGTGCCCGGTGCCAGCCAATCCACCCCCAGCCACGGGCACAGCCCCACATACCAGTAGTGCAGGTACTTGCCCGGCCCGGCACACAGATAGCCCGAGAAGTGGCGAAAGGAGGGCTGCTTGGGCAGCCCGGGCAGGTACGTCACCTCGTGCTCCGGGGGGGCGGCCCAGCCCAGCCCCAGCAGCAGCAGCGACGACAGCAGCACCGGCCCCATCTGCGGCGGGCGAAGGGCACGGTCGGGGCGCTGCCGGACACGAACGGCCGCGGCGGCGCCCCGCGAGCTCCACGGCCCGGACACCGCGGCGCTNCTTTTCCCCTCTCCCCCCAGCGCCGTGTACCCTGTCCCCGTGTTCCCTCTTCCCCGGCCCCGTGTCCCCACTATCCCCTCTCCTCCCGGCCCCGTGTCCCTTCTCTCCCCCCCTCTCCCCGTGGCCCCGCTGACCGCGCCGCTCTCCCGCTGCGCTCCC
>VXAU01003742.1:0-25353 GCA_013399695.1 Formicarius rufipectus | reverse complement strand
GGGCGGGGCCTGTCGGCAGCCAATCAGCACACCCCTCACGGGCGGAGGCCCCGCCCCCTCCCGCGCACGTGGGAGCGGCCCCGTCCCGGGCGCGGCCTCGGTGGACACGGGGAGGAGTGATGGGCATGGGGGGCGGTGGGTGGAGCGGTGGGGCCCCCGCAACGGGGACAGCCGGCTAAGGGCAGGGGTGCGGTGAGGTGGCGGGCACCGGGTGGCACCACCGGTTACGGGCGGGTGTCGCCCAGCACCGCTGGATAGCGGGCACTGCTGGGGGTAGCCGGTGTTGCACCAGGCGCTGCTGGACGCCACCGGGCACCACCCAGCACTGCTGGGGACAGCCGGGCAATGCCCAGGCACTGCCTGGCATCGCCGTGTACAGCCAGGCGTTGCTGGGTGTGGGAGGTACCGCTGGGTATCTTCAGGCTCTGCCAGGTACTACTGGGTACAGCTAGCACTGCCAGGCACTCCTGCCCAGGTGGCAGTGCCAGGTGGTCACTGTGTGAAATGTCTGTGGGTCTGGATTGGGACTGGTTGTGCCCCAGCAGCCAAAGGGTCCCCCCTCCACCTTCCCCTGCTGCACTAGGACCCTCCTGAGCCGTCTGTCTCTCCAGCCGGGCTGTCACCACCTCACAGCAGCTGTGACGGGGACAGCTAAAAATAGCGTCGGCGGTGATGGCCGCCCGGTGCCGGCTCTCCGCACGCTTCCACCACGTCCACGGCACCAATGTGCGCCTGGACGCCTCACGCACACGGGCCACGCGGGTGGAAAGCTTTGCCAATGGGCTCTGCTTCAGCCAGGAGCCGCTGGCGCCCGGGCAGGTCTTCCTGGTGGAGATCGAGGAGAAGGAGCTGGGCTGGTGCGGGCACCTGCGTGTGGGGCTGACAGCCCACGACCCCCAGAGCCTGGAGGTGGTACCCGAGTACTCGCTGCCGGACCTGGTCAACATGGGGGACACCTGGGTATTTGCCATCACCCGGAGCCACAACCGTGTGGTGGTGGACGGGGAGGAGGTGCGGGCACGGAGCTCTCCCTGGGAGCCCTGGCTGATGATCGAGCAGGTGCGGATCCCCCGCGATACGCTGGTGGGGCGCAGCCGGCCCGGCCGCTACAGCCACATCCTGGATGACCTGTACAAGATGAACGTGCTGCCCGCGACCGCCCGGCGCAGCCGCATCGGTGTGCTGTACGCCCCACAGCCTGACGGCACCGCAGACATGCACATCATCATCAACGGCGAGGACATGGGGCCCAGTGCCAGGGGCCTGCCTGCCACCTGCCCCCTCTATGCTGTCGTTGATGTCTTTGCCTCCACCAAGAGCGTCCGGGTTATTCCGGTGGAATATGGCTGTAGGTACCTGCCCCCACCCCTGCAGTGTGTGTTGGGTAGGCCAGGAACTGGGGGGCTGTGGTGGTGGGGTCCCCCCATGGTCCCCAACATTGGGAATGTCAGGGTGTGCCATTGAGCAGAGGGCCGCAGGGTAGAGGGCACAGGAGAGCCCCTGGCCCCTGCAGAACACAGGTACGACCCACAGTGCTGCTGATGGGGAGCATCTGCTGAACTTTCAGCCACAGGGGCTGCACTGGGGCCAGGGGAGAGACCCCCCTAAGGAGCAGCAGTTGGGCAGAGCCCTGCTGGCCACCCTTCCTGAGCAAAGCCATGGGGGTTGGTGTCTGGGGCTGCCCCAAGACTGCCCCAGGGTTGTGAGGCTTCGCTGTGCCCAGCCTCACCCACACCATGTGGCAGCCAGAGCCAACCAACAGCTTGCCCTGGCACCAAAACATCCACCTACATCTGCTGCCCACCCCGGTGTGGTATGCTGTGCCCCCACATCTGCCACGTGCCCAGGACACAGTGTTCCCTGGGCAGGCACCCCACGATGCTATCAGATCTTGGGCATTATCCTGCATCCCTTGGCTGGATGGGAGAGGCCAGGCTAATGAGGGCTAATTAGCACCAAGCTGAGAAGGTCAGAAGATGCTGAGGATCAGGTGAGACAGAATCAGGATAGCAAGTGCCAGGGTACCAGCTGCCCCCCACCACAGGGAGCCACTGCTTCCCTCACTGGTGCCAAGGGCAGCTACTTCAGTCCCAAGGCTGAAACCTGGGATTCTTTATTTTAGTTTAGTTTAACACCTGAGGAGAGTGCTCACCACAGCAGATGGCACCTGCACTGTGGAGTCACTAGGAGCTCCGTGAAGAGAAATTCCACAGGGTGTTGCGTCACGGGAGCAGGGGCAGGGCAGAGCCTGGGCAGGTGCCCATGAGGACAGCTGATGGTGGTCTGTCCCAAAAGCTTGGTAGGCATTGTCTCTGCAGGCAGCACAGCTCTGCCTGGTGGGCACCCACCCGGCAGCCTGGTGCTGGTGCCAGTGGAAGCAGACTAAGGGAGTGGGATGTAAGGGAAGTGCAGTGTGGGCATATGAGACCCTGGGGAGATGCTCAACAGCCACCAGAGGGAAAAATGCAAACAAGCCACAATCACACACAGCTTGGGCACACAACTGTTTCCTAACCTTCTTCCTAATAATGACAAGAGTTTTGCTTCCCATGGCCCTTAAGCTCCCAGCCCTGCTGCAGCAGCCTGGCCCTGGGTCCTGCACAGCCAGCTCAAGCCTGGGGCAGGATGATGCTGCAGAACAAACTCAACCCACCACTGCCCTTAACCACGGTGCCTCTGAGGAGCCTCAGGCCAGCTCCTGCACCCTCCTGTGCTCAGCTTCACCACCAGTTCTCCCAGTTCAGCTGCTCTCTCCATTCTCTTCCAGTTCCCTCCCTGCAGACACTGTGCCGGCTGGTCATCCAGAAGCACATCGTGCACCGCCTGGCCATCGAGGGCCTGGACCTGCCCCCACTGCTCAAGAACTTCTGCCAACATGAGTGAGGTCTCACGGGCACTGTTGGGCTGCCCCCTGTGCTGACAGGCCCCCAGTGACAGCTGCCCGGTAGGATCTGTGCCCCTCACCCTGGCACACACTGCCAAAGGGCCAACCTGAGAATAGGGGAGTGTGGTGTTGGGATTTTCCACACAAGGGACAGTGCAGCAAGGCCAGAGCACGGGCAGGGGACTGATGTGGTTCAGAGAGAGCAATAAAGCACTTCCAGACAAAAGTCTGTCAAAGGAGGCTTGAGGGCCTGAGACCCACCCCATGCTTCAGGAGCACAGGCCATACACAGCCCTGTGGGGCTTGTGACCTGTCCATAGCCCTGGAATGATGCTGGGATTGCCTGGGTGGACCACAGTGAGTGCTGGCATGGGTGGAGCGTGGTAGGGCGCTCACATGGAGGTAAACTGTAGCCAGATGCTCATCCTGGCTGGGCAGTTTCACTCTTGGGAAAGATGTTTACTCAGAGAACAATGAGTTATTTCCTGTGTGCTCAGCTGGGAAGAGGATGGGGGCGGATGCAGCAGCACCCAGAGAGCAGTGCTGGCAGCAGCCTTTGCTTGGGCACGTGGCTGTGGCCACAGAACCAGTCACCGTGACCCCGTGCAGGGCCCAGCCATCCTACCTCGCTGGCTGGGGAGGGGAGCCCAGCACTGCTCGGCTCTGTGCCCTCAGCCAGACCCCTTATCTGCTCCCTGGTAGGGATGGTAGCTGGCATCCAGCAGTGACGGTGCTGGGCTGGAGGGGAGGTAGGGTGGGAGTTGTGCAAAGCAACAAACAGAGGGGGAACAACCCTCCAAAAACCAGAGGGGTATCAACAGGTGCCAGAGAGATGGTGAGAGGTTCCAGGGCTCTTCCACAACATGGCTGAGGTGGGACACAAGCCTCTCCAAGCTTACAGAATGATGTTTTAGGGAACCCGATGCTATATTTAGTCAGAGACTCGATAGTATCGGATCATGTTACAAAACTCTTGCTCAAAGGAAATCCCCAGCCCGCAGCGACCGCCGACTCCGTCAACACCAAAGTGTTAATGAAGGAAGCACTGATTGGGGAAAACACGGATCGTGACCAAACCATGGCAACGGAATGAGGTTTCTGGCTTTCCTTGCCATGTCCCACGAACGGGTTGGGAGCTGCTGGCACTGGAGCTGCCCTGGTTGCAAAGGGGCTGGGGAGCTCACCCAGCCCAGAGCAACGCTCATGGGCCAAGTGTTTGCTCTCTGGGCTGTTTTTTCTCTCCCCTAACCATGCGTGAAGCCTTTGCTCCCCATCTCCCTGCAGTGTTATCTGCCCGGCAGTGAACCCTGCACACGAGGATGGGTTCCTCTTTCTTGAGAAACTGAGGGCAGCAGCTGAAACCAGACAAACAACTCCCCTCCTCTGGAGTGGGGCTGCAGTTTAGTGGAATTTCCACCCGTAGGAGCTGCCACCTCCTGCCGCCCGGAGCACTGCAGTGACACATGACCACCGAGTAGCACTGCCCAAAGCTCTGCCTGATCCCCAGCACTCTGTCCTCTGGGCAGGGAGGGGCATTTGCAGCTGGCGCAGGGACAGACACAGCTCCCAAATAGCACAAAGCTGATTTTTTTGGCTCTGTTGCACAACACCCTGCAGCTGGATGGTGTAAGGAACTGCAGACGCTGGCCACAGATCAAATTGTTTTGTCATGCTATTATGAGGCCCAATGGGATTCATCTGAGAATCCTCAAAGAACTAGCTGATGTCATTGCAAAGCCTCTCTCGATGATTTTTGAGCAGTCCTCAGAATCTGAAGCTGACTGGAAGCTGGCAAATGTCCCAATTTTCAAGAAGGGCAAGGAGGACTGCAGAAAGTACAGGCCTGTCAGTCTCACTTCAGTGCTTGGTAAAATCATGGAAAAGATTGTTTTGGGAGGTATTGAAAAGCACCTGGAGCACAAAGCAGTCACTGGTTACAGCCAACATGGCTTCATGAGGGGGAAGCCCTGCTTGTTGAACCTCGCTCCCTTCAGTGACAGGGTAACCCACCTAGTTCACATAGGAAAGCCAGTAGGTGTAATCTTTTTGGACTTCAGCAAAGCTTTTGTTACTGTCTCTCACAGGATTCTTCCAGACAAAATGTCCAGCCCACAGCTGGGTAACTATGTTATGTGATGGGCCAGCAACTGCCTCACTGGTCAGGCATAAAGAGTTGGAGTGATTGAGGTGACATCCAGGTGGGTGTTTGGTCACTAGCAGGGCTCCATTCTTGGCCCAGTTCTCTTCAAAATCTTCGTTAACCACCTGGGTGCAGGACAGTAAGGAATACTAAGAAAATCTACTGATTATACCAAATTGGGAGGAGCTGTTGACTACCTCCAGGGCAGGGAGGCACTGAAGAGATGCCTCAACAAATTAGAGACAGGTAGTCACCAATCATACAAACTTTAACAAGGGCAAAGTGCCAGATTGTGCACCTCGGATGGCGCATCCCTAGTTGTGTGTTGGGAATGAGAGGCTGGAGAGCAGCGCTGTGGAAAGGGACCTGGGCTGCTTGTTGATGGCAAGTTGAATATGAGTCAGCAGCATTCCCTGGCAGCCAGAAGGGCCAACTGTGTCCTGGGGTGCGTATGGAAAAGCATTGTCATCCAGTCAAAGGATGTTATTGTTCTACTCTACTTGTCCTGCAGTACTCTGCACTGGTTTGGCCTCACCTTGAGCCCTGTGTGCTATTTTGGGTACCACAATATAAAGAAGACACTAAGCTATTAGAGAGCATCCAAAGGAGGGCCATGAGGATGGTGAAGAGGTCTGGAGGGTAAGCCTTAGGAGAAGTTGGCTGAGGGCACTTGGTTTGTTCAGTCTGGAGAAGTGGAGACTGAGAGGAGACCTCATTGTGGTCTTCATTATCTTCCTGAGGGGAAGCAGAGGGGCAGATACCGATCTCTTCACTCTCATGACCAGTAATAGGACTCGAGGAAACAGCATGAAGCTGAGTCAGGAGAGGTTTAGATTGGATATCAGCAAAAGGCTTTTCACCCAGAGGGTGGTTGAGCACTGGAACTGGCTCCCCAGGGAAGTGGGTACAGTACCAAGCCTGTCTGAGTTCAAGGAGCATTTGGACTACACTCTTAGGCACATGGTGGGATTCTTGGGTGCCCTGCACAGGGCCAGGACTTGATGACCCTGATGCGTCTCTTCCAACTCAGCATATCCTATGATTGCATGCCACACCACCCATAGCTGGCTCCTGGCCACAGCTGTTGGCCAGGACAGTGGCTGTTCTTCCCATGGAATCAGGAGCTCCCAGTCTGGTTCCTCTACTGCCCTGTGAAAGAGGTGATGCTCATTTGGCAGGCCAAGGACCCAAACTGCCCCTTCCATGACAAGGAAGTGACAGTATGAGAGGAATGAAGGTAAAAACCAGGAGGACATGGGGAGAGCATCAAGCTTGGCTCCCACTCTGTGCTACAGTTTTACCTCAACATCAGGCCGATCCAGCTGTCAGCCAGCTCCCAGAGGGTCCTATACCTGTGCTCAAACTCCTCCCCACTACAGTGGGCGAGCAGCTGGTTGATCTCTGCCATCGTGAATGACACCACCTGGGATTTATCCAAAGACTTATTCCAGGAGCCCTTCAGGACCTCTAAGAGGCCATCAGCACTGTCTCATCCAGCCTGACAGGTATCACATCCCCTCTCCCACGGTCCACTGAGCATCTCTGGGCTGTGAGAGCTTCCTGTTCAAATTCAGCAGAGCCAGGGCAGCTGGAAGGCCTAGTTGAAGTGGCAGCTGCTCAGGCCTTTCAGGTCCACCCTGTGGGCATCCTCCAGGATCTAGACACTGAGCATGTCCTCCCTGGTGCCAATCAGTTTCATGGACTTCTGGACTACAGCCAGCTTGCTCAGGCAAAGCCTGGCAGCAGACTCAGTGCAAATGTCACTCAAAGACTGCCTGATGCCTTCTTCAGTCCTTTGATTAATGTCCTTACTGTCATCCACTGAGGTTTCTGTGGCCTCCAGGATTACCATAGAAGACAAAGGATTCAGCAGGGACTGAGGAGCTGTGGGCTTACTCTGGAGGAGAACCTGAGGGATTTCAGGCTGATATTGAAGAGACTCAATGAGCTGGGGAACTGCTGGTGGACTCTGGAGTACAATCACAGCATTCCCAACAGCTGCAAGAGAAACTGACATGAGCTGCTGCCATAGTAGGAGAAGCCTGGTCAGAGCTCTGGAATGTTACCTTGGCAAACCAGAGGGACAAGAGGTGACTTGGAAGCAGGCAGGCTTTGGGAAGCTATGTGAGCAGCACAGTGATCAGGATAGGGAGCAAAGCACGTCACTGCATCAGGAAGGCTGTTAGAAACACACTCTTCATAGTGCTGGGCCAAGGTGGTGATGCATCTCTCCAGAGAGACCCCATTACTGAAAACCTGGCTTAACTCCTAGATGACAACCTGCAGCTCCATGAGGAAGTCACTGCTCTCCCCGCAGCTGTCCTCCCTGTGTGCAGCCCAGATCCCATCATCGAGCAGTCAGTGAGGCAGCAAGTCTGGCGTGATGAGGAAGGAGAACAGCTCCCACTATTGGTTCTCGCTGCCTGTACCTGGCGGACCTTCCTGGCGTCAGTCAGGGCTATACAATCGGTGTGGTGCTCCAGGAGCAGCTGCTGCTGCAGCCACTGTGCGATCCAGCCTTCCCACCGCCTCATCCCGCGGGATGGCGAGATGCACCACCCGGAGCACCAGCAGCTGCCGGGAAGGTGCAGGCGGCGCTCTGGAGGCTGATCGAGGCCACGCCGCCACCCGCAACCCAGCCCTAAAGACACCGGGGAGGGCCCGGTGGGGGCTGCGCCATCACTTGTGCCGGCAGTGCGGACTCTCCCCGGGCCGGCTGCTGCTGGCAGGGACATCGCGGCTCGGAGTGCGATGCCCGCCCGCCGTGTGATGCTCGCCGTGTGACGCCACGCGGGACAGGACCGGTCCGGAGCGCTCGGGCGCCGCCCGGAGCGGCCGCGGCGCATCGCACCGGGAGCGCACCGCTCCTCCGTGGGAACGGCCCTCCGGCACCGCTCCGCGCGGTCCTCGTTACTCAGGGCAGTGCGGAGGCACCGCGTCCTGCTCAGCTGGTGACCTCCCCCCGCGGTAACCGAGTGCAGGTGGCCAGAACAGCCGCCAGCACGGAGCTGCGCTCCTTCAGCTGCTCCCCGTTCGCTCTGCAGCAGCAGGATGGTCAACTTGAGGCTGAGTGATTTGGATTCTCTTCTCCCCGCTCTCTGGCCAGCTGAGTCCCCAGCACAGCCTGCTCTCGGGGGCTGGGGGTGCCAGTGCCGCCGCTGTCGGCGCCTGCACACCGTGGCTTCCTCCACACACCACCCATGCTCCTGCAGCACGGCCAGGATGTGCCGGCAGGGCAGCTCGTAGCGGCGGGTGAAGCAGAAGGTGCAGCTGTAGCAGTCGTGGCTCACCCAGTGTGCATCCTCCAGCAGCTGGACAGAGGCCGCCCGGCACAGGACTGAGCAGCTGGGCGGACACCTGCACCGCCTCCCACTCCTGGCACAGCTTGGAGCACGGGTCCGTGAAGGTCCCCAGGTCCATGGCCTGCATGCAGCCCCTTCCCACCCCGGCTGCCTGCCCCGTGGGCTCAGGAGGAACCTGAGAGCCAGAAACGGGGCTCAGTTCTGCTGCAGCACTGGCACAGGCATGAGCCTTCTCCTGGAAGCTGCTCCAACTGTCCTCAATGCTCAATAGACCCCGGTTCAGGCTGTGCAAACCTCTGGAAATGAGGCAGCCCGCACAGTCCAGGATGTGAAGGATGCTCGTCTCCAGGAATGGCTGCTGGGCATAGAGAGTGGATATTCTGTGCCGTGAGGATGTCCAGGCTGTCCTTGTACGTGCCGTGGGAGCACGAGCGCTTCTCTCTGTGCATGGACCGCAGCGGCTCACAGGGACTTACACAGCTCCAGGCTGACCACGCGCTCCCATCAGCTGGGACAGAGCATCCAGAGCTGCAGCCGAAGGGGAAAGCACAGCATCCCGCAGCGCCAGCGTGATGCTCCACTCGAGGGATGAGGACCGGCCCAACCGCGACCCGCCACCCCCGTTAAACCGGGCGGGGCACCGCCCACACCCTGAACGTGACCAATCAGCGCTGTTCTCTCAGGGTTGACAGGAGGCGTAGCCAACCATCTTAGAGCGTCCCGCCCCTGCACTGGTGATTGACAGATGCTCTATCCAATCGCGTGGTGATGCGCGCCCCGAGGGTGGGCGGTGCTGCGCGCTCCGCCGTGAGCGGGGCGGAAGTTGCCGGTTTCGGAGGCGATGGCGGCTCCGGGCGGCACCGGCGGCACTGGCTCGGGGCCGCCTCCGGGGGACCTGCGCAGCGCTCTGATCACCAGCGTGCTGAACCTGGAGCGGCTGGAGCTCGACCTCTTCAGGTGCGCGGGGGGCGCCGGGACGGCGGGACCGGGCCGTGTTCCGCGCCCTGCCTGTCACCTTCACCGCCGCCCCCCTCTCCCCGCAGGGGCCGGCACCACTGGGTGCCCGCCACGCAGCGCCTCTTCGGCGGGCAGATCGTGGGGCAGGCGCTGGTGGCGGCCGCCCGTGCCGTGAGTCGTGACGAGCAGGTGCACTCGCTGCACTGCTACTTCGTGCGGGCAGGTGCGCACCGAGCGGCGGGGACGGGCCCGAGGGGCTCGGGGTGGCGAACCGGGACCGGGCAGGTGCTGGGAGGCTGGGGAAGCTCACGCGGGTGCCGCCGTCCCGGCCCCAGCACGGCGGGGAGGGTGTGGGTGGCACTGCCGGGTTCGGCCCTTGTAGGGCCGGTCCCCTCTGTGACCCCGCGGCGGAAAGTCCCGGTGCTGTCCCAGGGGACCCCAAGGTGCCGGTGCTGTACGAGGTGGAGAGGACCCGTACAGGGAAGAGCTTCTCCGTTCGCTCCGTAAAGGCCATCCAGCACGGAAAGCCGATCTTCACCTGCCAGGCCTCCTTCCAGCTCTCCCAGGGGAGCCCGGTGCAGCACCAGTTCACCATGCCCACCGTGCCGCCCCCGGAGGAGCTGCTGACACAGGAGGAGCTCATCCAGAAGTTCCTGCAGTGAGTGGGGTGGATGGGACATGTCAGGGATGCCTCTCTCTTCGGCTGAGAGAAAGGAGTGGGGGAGGATTTTGGTGACTGCCTGAGGAGTTCCCAGACGTGCGTGGGAGGGGAGTAGAGAGGTAGGGCAGGACAGGAGCTGTGTCCCTCGTGTCTCCGTGTGCTCCTGGGTTCCTGGCAGGACATGCCCCTCCCTGCCTGCCTGGCATTAACTGCACTTCTCCATGCTGGGCTGCAGGAATCCTAACTTGGCTGAAAGATACAGAAAGCACCTCAACAAGATCCAAGCCGAAGATGTGCCAATTGATATTAAACCTGTGAACCCACCAGATATACTCGGCTCAGAGCCACAGGAGCCGAAGCAGCTCTTCTGGGTGCGAGCACGAGGCTACATAGGTGGGTCTTGCTGGGAGGGTGGTCCAGGTGCCTCCCAAGCTGAGAGTTCAGGCTCCAGCTCACACTGTGGGAGCACTGTCATGACCGAATGAGCCAGAAGGGCTGTGATTTAGGTGCTGCCTGTGCCCCAATCTGCAGGATACCCGGCGGCATTTAAAGGCTGAACTACATGTCTGGGTGGGGGGCACGAGGTGATGCTGTGAGCTGTGCTTCAGGGGCAGGGGGAGTGGGCCTGGAAGAATTTCAGCTGTGCTTGGCCAGCAGCTGGCCCTGGGGGAGTGGAGTATGGGGGCTCTGCCTTGCCCTGTGCCCCAGATGTGTCCCTGCAGGACAGGCAGTGCCGGTTGCTCTGCAGGGGAGACTGACATGAAGGTGCACTGCTGTGTGGCCGCCTACATCTCTGACTACGCCTTCCTGGGCACGGCCCTGCTCCCACACCGGCAGTACCGCATCAAGTTCATGGTGTCCCTCGACCATTCCATGTGGTTCCACGCACCCTTCCGAGCTGACCACTGGATGCTCTATGAGTGTGAGAGCCCCTGGGCTGGTGAGTCCTTGCTGTGTTCCCTGGGAAGCCAAAAGGCCAAGGCCAGCCTATCCCTGCACCAGGCTGAGACACAGGATGGGAGGTTCTACTGTGGCACACGTTGCTTCCCCTTCTCACTTCTCCTGCCCTACCCTGTGGGGGTGGGCTGCACTCTGACCATCCCTCTCTGCAGGGGCATGCCGGGGCCTGGTGCAGGGACGGCTGTGGCGCAGGGATGGGGTCCTGGCTGTCACCTGCGCGCAGGAAGGAGTCATCAGGGTGCAAGAGACACCAAACCAGAGCAAGCTCTAGCTGAGCGGCTACCATGGGCTGGGGCTCAGGAATGCCAAGTGAGGGGCCTTGGGATCAAGACGGTACCTGGACAGCAGCAAGAAGGAGCCTTGAAAGAGACTGGGCTGGATCCAGCCAAGTGGGGAGTCCGAGTACCAGAGGTGTCTGTGATGGATGGTGGCCCACAGAGCAATCACTGCGACCAACTGGCTGTTGCACAGCATGTAACTGCACACTGCCATCAGCCACCCTTCACCCACCTCAAAATAAAGGTGTTGGGTGAAGAGCTGGACTCTGTGCCTGGAGTTTGTCCCCTTGGATCTATGACTGTGCTTGCCCAAGGGCAAGCAGCACTGGGGACATGGGAGACCAGCTTTGCCCCCGCCACAGGCTGAGTCACAGAAGGGGAAGGTGCTACTGTGGCACACGTTGCTTCCCTTTCTCGCTTCTCCTGCCCTGCTTATGCCCCCAGTGCCTCAGTCACTGCTTCTGCTTGCCCTTGGGCTCCTTCCCAGGGCTGGGATCAGGCTTGGGCCCAGCTTCAAGTCAGAGAAATGGGATGAGGCAGCTCCCAACTCCATATGGAGGCTTGAGATCTCCCAGTGGATGGTGCCCTGGGGCATGAGGCTGAACAGACACAGCAGGTACTCTGCTCTTCTTCCTGCCAAGACTTTATTTAATAAAGTCCTTTTTATTATATAAGTTTTATGGGAAGTTTCCGGCAAGAGCCTCAAACCCTGCCAAAAGCTTTCCTGTTCCCTTGTGCGGTGCCAGTATGTCCCAGCTGAAGTCCCAGTCACTCCAGGATCCCTCACAAAGGGGGAGTGGCTCCCAGCAATGTCACTGCAGGCAGTGGACCCCCCATGAGCCCCTGTTCCCACAGGACAGACTAACCACAGAGAAAGTGCATTTAGGAAGCAGCTCTGGGCATGGGCTGTGCTGCCCATGGGAGTGCAGAGCTGCCCCCGCTGCCACACCCCCACTCACGGCATTACCTTGCTCCTGCCCACCACAGGTGCAAGCACCTTGCAGCCCCTGCCCTCCTGCCCATGCAGGCAAGGGCTGCTTCACTCCAGAGGCTCCTTGATCAGGCACTCCTTCAGGGAAGGCTGCTGCTGCACAAGCAGCCCGGCCTCCCGCAGGTCCTGCAGCCGGGCCTCTGAGCGCCGCTTGTCCTTGCCTACCTTCCATGCCAGGTGGATGTGTGCCTGCAGGAAGGGCCCCAGCAGCGGGTGGCTGCCCTGAGCCTCTAGCAGCTGCAATGCCTGCTCACAGCAGTCGTGCGCCTCGCCGAGCTGGTCCAGCTCCTGGTGGCAGACAGCCAGCCCGGCCAGCGTCAGCAGGAAGCGTCCGGAGCTGCAGACCCCCAGCCGGTCCTGCAGCCGGTAAGCATTGGCCCAGGTGGCCAGGGCCTCTCGGTACAAGCCGGTGCAGGTCAGGCGCTGCGCAGCCCGCAGGTCCGGCAGGAAGAAGAACTCAAGGAACTCGGGGGAGCGGCGGATCTCGTCGATGGAGTGCAAATGGGACAGGAACTGCTCGAAGGCTCGGCTCCGCTTGGCGATGGTCTCGGCGGTGAAGTTTCGGCGCAGCCTTTTCCTGGGGAAGGCAACGCCGGCCATGTCGCAGCCGAAGCGGCAGCGCAGGCGGCGGTTCAGCTGCTCGAAGTCCGAGTAGCGCCGGGCGATGGCGGCGGGAGCCTTGTCAAACTGGCCGGAGCGGATCAGGTAGATGGTGTAGAGCTGTGGGGAGAGCCGAGTGTCAGGCAGTGCCATGGGTACGCTGCTCCTGGGGCCGGCACAGCCGGGTGTGTGGCCACAGAGGGGCCAGGAGGGCTCGCCCGGGCAGGAGGGAGTGAGCTGGGCTGCCACAGCACCCACCAGCGATAGTTACCTGAGGCTCATCTGACACCATCCAAGCAGCACAGGGAAAGAGAGAGAAATAAGCGCCTGCCCCGGGGGTAGAGGCAAACCCACACGCACCCCGTGCCCGCCCAGCCACGCTGGGCTCACTCACCACGTACTTGGAGGAGCGCTCGCTGACCACGCTGGCGCTGGTGACCTCGAAGAGTAACCGCTGCGGTGCCAAGCTGCTCCGCGACCTCCGCCACAGCTCCTGCAGCTGCCGGGTCAGCAGGCTGCTGCCGGGGCGTTCCGCCGCGGGGTCCCACTCTGTGCCAGGAGAAGGGTGTGGGTGTCCGCCGTGGGGACAGGGCTCTGCCAGTCTCCCGACATCTCTGGGCTGCCGGACCCCAGCATCGCACGGCTGCCCCCGAGGTGCTGCCGCCCCGGGGAACGGGGTCACCCCAGTCTCCCCATCCCAGCACTTGCCTCCGTCCTCCGCGCCTGCTGCGGCCCCCGGCGCCTGCGGCGGCTCCTCCAGCTCCTCGCTAGCTCCGTCCTCCTCCTCCTCCTCGTCGTCCTCGTGGCTGGTGAAGCTCAGGGTGCCGCTGAGGCGTGTCGACAGCCCCTCGGTGTCGTCCTCCAGCTCCGAGCTCTCCGGACAGTCCTCGGCCTCGCCGCCTCCCGCCGGCTCCTCCCGGCCGCCCTCGCCCGCCAGCGCATGCCGCAGCCGGTGCAGGATGCGGNCGGTGCCGAGCGATGGCCGCTCCGCCGCGGCTCGTCCCGGGATCCTCCCTGCGCGGCTCCGCCTCCGTCGGGAACCCGGATCGGGGCGACGGAGCCGGCACCGCCTGGCACGGCCGGGATCGGCCCCTGAGGCACCGCCCGGCACGATGGGGATCGCCCGCTCTGGCACCTCTTGGCATGATCGGGTCAGAGACAGGGCTCATGCCGGCTCTGCCATCAGCCCTCGGCCGCTGCCGCGCTGGCCGCTACCGCTGCCTGCCGTCCGAGATGTCCTGGTCGGGCCGTGCCCTTGCTACCCATCCTGGGGCCACAGGAGCCCCACACCACGGTCCCCGGCACTGTGGGGTCAGAGGGTCTTGCTACCCCATACCCTGGTACCCCAGTAACCTGGCACCCGAGCATCCTGACATCCTGGTACCCTGACACCTCTGTATCCTCTCCTGCTACCCCAGACGCAGGCTCCCGATTCTACTGGGCTGCAGCCCAGTGAGATGTCCCCCCAGCCGTCCTGGCACCTGCCACCCTGGCCCCAGGCAGCTTCGCCACGCGCCCTGTGGCCAGGCTTCACCCTCGGCGCTCGCCCAGCCTTTTTTAGTGCACACCCTCTCACTCCTCACCACTTCCTTGGGAATGACTATTAATAACGAGGAAGCAGCCCAGCTGCTGCCATCACTCTGCCCTGCTTGCCCGCTGCGTCCTGCTCCAGCACCCCACAGTCCACCATGGCTCAGACAGGCCCCCTGCACTCCCCTGAACGGGGTGGGATGCACGGTGGGGCTGGGCTTGTGCAGTCCCCAGGTCCCATCTGGGGAATCAAGGTCCTGGCAAAATCCAGGGAACCCTTGGATGTCCCTGTCACTAGGACCTCATGGGACAGTGATCTGTCAGCCTGACCCCACTGTAGACTTGGAGCACTGCAGGGCATGGCCACTTGGCTAGTGCATTCCCAGGGCCACCAGCCCCAGCCACCCTTGGCAGCAGTGGCTGGCACGAGCTGCAAGTGTGAGGGCAGAGCCTTCCAGGAGGCACCGGGCATAATTCCCGCTCCCGTGAAGCACGGAAAGACAGAGCCTTTTCCGGACCCAGATGCCAATGGTGGCAGGGACCTCAAACCACAGGGCTTGTGCTCCAAACCTCTCCGGGAGCTTTGTGCCCTAGGTCCCACTGGGGACCCCTTCCTCACCTGGGGTAGGAGGCTGCAGCACAGCTCTGTCTTGATCCCCCAGAGCACAAAATGGGAGTGCAGGGGAGGGACACTGCTCCAGAGAAGCCCAGTTCCATACTGGCAGCCTGTCCCAGGCAGGGATGCAGGTTTGGGGGGTAATGGGCGATGGTCTATGGCCCCTGACCCCCTTGCCTGGTCGATGCTGACAACTCAAGGGCTATTTTTAACCCCCTCGTTGCTGAGTCGCCCTGGGCAGGGAGTGTTATGGGGGTGGGCAGAGCTACCCTGTTGATACAGCTCCTGTGTCCCTCTTGGAACGCTTGAATTTCCATCCCAGCCTCAGCCCCATGTTAATCCCAGCCCTTGCCCAATAAAGCTTTGGCTAAATTAGGTAACAGTGCTGGTTGCCAGTGAGCGGGGCGAGGTGCTGCTGGGGTGCTGATAGGCTGCGGGGGCCGAGGAGCAGCAGCTGGGGGCACAGCCCACAGAGGGGACACTACAAATTGGGGTTCCAGGGGTACCACAGAGCTTCTGGGAGTTCCTGCTGCAGGAGCTGGTGATTCTCTAGGGGTGGGAAGCACATCGTAAACTCCCACAATGGTAAGAGCCTCTGTGTGTTGTGTGCCTTGTGCTGTGTGACAGGATAAGACCCGACTGGGCAGGAGGTACTGGACACACCTCATGCTCCTGTGGAAGGCAGTGGGGAGACAATCCCCAGGGTTGGGCTGACCGTGGTTGTGAGGGCAGGAAGGCATTGGGGTGGTGCAGGGTCCCCCCAGAACATGCCTGGGGGGAACCATGCGGCTGCTCAGGGTGTGCAGGTACCTGGGACACTGGTTCAGCTCTGTCCGGAGCTCAGAGCTGTGCAGAGGCGGCAGTGGCAGGGGGTGGCTGAAAGCCGAGTGCTGGGTCATGCGACACAGTGTCACCGCCTGCTCCACGGACAGCCTGCACCTCCAGGAGAAACTTGAGCAGGGCCGACAGGTGCCAGGGCTCCAGTCCCAACGATCCCTACAAGGGGAGCCGAGGAGAATCCAAAAATAGTGCTGCATACCTAGGATGCCAAGTCTGCACACAGGGACCATGGCCATTACACCGTGGAGCCCTCCAGTTGGTGGGGGGCCTGGGCAGGTGACTACCTGCAGCCCACCATGATCATGGATGCCCAGGAGTCACTGGGACTGTAAGGGTTGCTGGGGGCTGGGGTTTGCCCTAGCACAGCATCATTCTGCAGCAGGACAAGGGCTCTCCCCACATCCTCACTCTGCTAGGTTGTGCTATGCAAGGGGTCTCCAGCCTGATGTGGGTGGCCATGGTGACCCCTCCCCCTTGTCTTGCAGACGGACCAGCAGGCAGAAGCCCGCGCCTTCCTCAGCGAGGAGATGATTGCAGGTGAGCACAGGGACAGTGGGGAGAGGGGCCAGACATGGCCATGGCATGGGGCCTGGCTCTGCCCCTCCATCTCACCTTGACCTCCCTCTCCACAGAGTTCAAAGCTGCCTTTGACATGTTTGATGCGGATGGCGGTGGAGACATCAGCACCAAGGAGCTGGGGACGGTGATGAGGATGCTGGGCCAGAACCCCACCAAAG
Source organism: Formicarius rufipectus (assembly GCA_013399695.1). Taxonomy (NCBI): domain Eukaryota; kingdom Metazoa; phylum Chordata; class Aves; order Passeriformes; family Formicariidae; genus Formicarius; species Formicarius rufipectus. Next base: position 8,857 of record VXAU01003742.1, on the reverse strand, counting down.
AAGAGTTGGATGCCATCATTGAGGAGGTGGATGAGGATGGTGAGCTGCCCTTGGTGGTGGGTGACAGGGTTGGGCACTGGGTGAGCACCCTGACCTGTTTGGTTTCCTCTCTTCAGGCAGCGGCACCATCGACTTTGAGGAGTTCTTGGTGATGATGGTGCGCCAGATGAAAGAGGACGCCAAGGGCAAGTCTGAGGAGGAGTTGGCCAACTGCTTCCGTATCTTCGACCGGTGAGTGGAGGGGTGAAGTGGCCCCTCCTGCCTGCAGGGATGAGCAAGGTCACGTACTGCTCTTACCTTCCTTCAGGAATGCGGATGGGTTCATTGACATTGAGGAGCTGGGTGAGATCCTGAGGGCCACTGGGGAGCCCGTCACTGATGAGGACATAGAGGACATGATGAAGGACTCAGACAAGAACAACGACGGCCGCATTGACTTTGATGGTAAGCAGCAGCCCTGGAAAAGTGCCTGTCCTGTGCACTTGGGCAGGGCTGTGGTCTGAGACTGCTACTCTTTTGCAGAGTTCCTGAAGATGATGGAGGGTGTGCAGTAAGGGACCAAACATTCCTTGGGCCGGCTGCTGCACCCAGCCCCGCTCCCCCACCACCCAGGGAGCAGCAGCTCCACAGAACCTGGCCCCCAGCATGGACTGGGACCCTGCTCTGTGCCAGGGCCCTGGTCTCATCCCACTGCTGGTGGCTGAGCTTTTCTTCCCATGTCACCTGTGGCTTTGATTTGAGCCTAAATAAAAGAGGAAAGGCTTGAGATGCTGGTGCAAGACTTCACTGGGTGTACATGGGGAGGGGGCTGTGTCTCCGTGCCCCTGCTCTGCTCCCCAGGGAGGGGAACATGCCTGATGGGTGCCCTATGCTAGGCAAATGCACACCATAGGGCCATACTGGAGAAGCAGCACAGGGTTGTGGTTCCCACGGGCTCTTGGGCAAGTGCCAGAGCTGAGCTCAGAGTTTCCATTTGGAGCAGCTGGTTCACATGCCAGTGGGTGAGAGAGCACGGCCCCAGCCGCAGGGCAGGGCTGTGGGAACACAGTGGTTCTAGAGAGCCACCACTGCCTGCCTCACACTGGGAACCTGTTTCCCACCCAGGGGACCAGCCTATAAGGTGGAGGGGCAGCAGCAGTGCCCTCCCTGCAGTGACAAGGCAACACTGGAGTCTCTGTGTCTGCACAGACTGTGCCAAACTGCTGGACATCACAGCTCCCTGGGGACCAGCCAGAGTGGAGCATAGCAGAGAGGGATGAGGGGAACACAGCCCCCAGCTGGGGTGGGTGGGACCACAGGACCAGCGTTGTGCAGCTAGCAGGACACAGCCATAGCTCAGTGCTGGTCACATCCCTGCAGCACAGAGAAGCTGAGATACCAGGAGGACCAACACAAACATTCTTACTCTGCCCTGTTCGCACAGAGTGCAATGGCACCAAGCAGAAGGGAAGGGTGTCATGGACGGGGGGCAGTGGGGACCTGTGTGGCAGCTCAGGCTGCCCTCTGCAAGGCCACAGCCGGGCACAGGCAGCTGGTGCTGCAGCTCGGGGGCAGTGGTGACAGCCCTCGGCTGCGCCAGGAGCGGCGGCGGAGGAGTGCGGAGGCCCGTGAGCTCAGCACTGGTAAGCAGGAGGCTCCCCTGCTCCCTCCCCCCACAGAGCTCCCCTGCACCCATGCTGGGGCCCATGGAGGAGCTGCAGGGCCACCCTGGCTCAGCATCCCCTGTCCCACAGGGCTGCAGAGAGTGCTGCTGGTTGGGCTGCAGCAGGCACCAGTGAGTCCCCTGGAGCGGCGGGAGCTGGAGCGGCTGTGGGTGCTCTTCCTCTCCACTCTGGAGCTCTTCCTGCAGGACCTACACAGAGCCCACCACCTCTGCCAGCTCTTCTCCATGCAAGAGGGTGGTTTGGCCCCACTGTGCACTGGGCTGGGGGTCTGGGGACTGCCTGGATGGCAAGTAGTGGGTCCCACACAGCCCCTGGCTGCCCTGTGCTTAGAGGAAGAGATTGAGCAGGTGAGAACCACACTGGCAGAGATGGAGAGTGGAGCCAACATTCCACCATGGACAGTGGAAGCCACAGAGACCAGACGGCCAGCAGGGACAGGCAGCACTCCATCTGGGAGGGCTCAGGCAGGGCTCTGCACTGGGCACTGCTGGGGGGTGTTCTGAGGTGGGGCAGTCATGAAGCAGCAAACCTGGCACCCTCTGTCAAAGAGCAGGGTATAGGAGCCTTATGTACTCCCACAATCCCCAGCCTCTTGCCTGTGCAGGTGATGCTGGGGGCTGCCCTCACCCTGCAGAGGGAATGGGACTGCTCTGGATCCCCAAAATATTGACAGAGCCCCTGTTAGCCCATGGGGCTTGGAGTCCCTCCCTCTCTCACTGCCCAGACTTACAGAACTCCCTACAGAAGTTAAAAATGTGCATTTATTTATACATTAACCGTGGCTCGGACTGCAACATTAATTTAAAAAACAGCCTATGATACAGAATACAGGGGGTGGCTGGGTGGGAGTGGCGGGGAGCAGTGGTGATGGTCAGGTCTCCTGGCCTTTGCCCTGCTTGTTGTATGTCTCCCTCACGTACTTCTTGTAGGCTGAGGAGAGAGTGGGACATGGTGATGAGGGTCCTGGGGCAGCTGCTGGGGCTGGACAAGCAGTGGGACACAGCAGGGCTGGGGGCTGTGCTGCTGCCCACGCCAATGGGGAGTGGGCAGGGGGGTTCTGCCCCAGACACTCACCGATTTGGTTCTTCCAGAGCTCAGCAGCATGTGTGTTCAGGGGGCTGTCAATATTCGGCTCTGGAAACAGGGGCTGGGTCAGCTGGTGGAGTGTCCTGGACACTTCTGAGCAGGGCAAGGGGCCCCCCCACCTGCTCCAGCTTCCCCAGTACCCCACCACAGTGCAGCTACAGGACTCACCTGCCAGCAGGCTCTGGACGGAGAGCAGGATGGTGCGGACGTCGTAGAGCGCTGACCACTTTTCCTTGAGGATGTCGAGGCAGATGTTGCCCTGGGTGTCCACGTTAGGGTGGTAGCAAGGGGTCAGGAACCGCACTGTGGGCGCCGCGTAGGGGTACCCGCTGGGAAACTCCAGCGACAGCTTGTACCGCAGCTCCTCGTAGGGCTGGGGGTGGGAGTTGCAGGGACAGGAGTCAGGGAGGTGGGGGGAAAAACTCCGGGGAAAAGGGGTACAGGGGGAGCAGAGGACTGGGACCACCCTCAGCTGAGACAGGAGGGTGGAGCGGGGTCAGCCCCTCCCCAGCTCAGGATCTCGTCTCTCACCGTGCCAGCAGCGCCGTCAATGGTCCCAATCCACTTGAACAGATTGTCGGACTCAGGGAAGGCGGAAATGCCTTTGTCACCGGACATCTGCGGGGACACCGCGTCAGGGCGGCCCGGGACACCGCGGCATCCTCCCGGTCCCACTCAGCTCCGAGAGCCCCTGGGACCCCCAACCCCAGCTCGGCCCCAGGACCCTTCGGGACCCCACTCACCATCAGCGCCATCAGCTCTTGCTGCAGCCTGCGGGGGGAAGAGCGTGTCACGGGATGGCCCGGCGGGGAAGCCCCCAGCCACAGCAGCCCGCAGCCCCCATCCCCCGGCCCCGCTCACCTCTTCCCCACCGCACCGCGGGCCGCCGTGGCTCCCGTTTCGGCCGCTTTGCGAGTGGCAGTGCTGGACACGGCGGCGGGGTCGGCGTTCTGGGAGGCCATGGCAGCTCCGAGGGGCTCCGACCGGCACACCCGCTTCCGTCCGCCGGTGGCTCACGGGCTGGACGCGGACCCCGCTCCCGGGCGGCGCCGCACCGGGCTCTGCTCGGCCGCTCCCTCCTGCGCTTGGGTCCCGTGCGGCTCTCTCGCTGCCGAGTAGCGGTCTGAGGTCTCCTAGCGGGGCTCCTCAGTGCCAAGCAGCGGGGCTTGGGGCTCTCCGGTGGCGGCGCAGGACGCTTTCAGCTGTGCTGGCAGCAGAACGCGGTCCCGGTCGCTCCGGTGCGGCGGCGGCTCGGTGCCAGTCGCTATGGCAGCTCGGTCCCCGTGGCCTGATCTCTCCGGTGTCTCGGTCGCTACGGCAGCTCGGTCCCGGTGGCCTGGTCTCTCCGGTGTCGCGGTGCCGGTGTTCCAGTCTCTCCGGTGTCGCGGTCCCGGTAGCCCGATCGCTGTGGTGTCCCGGTCGCTACGGCGGCTCGGTCTCGATGACCCGGTCCCGATCCCCCGCTCGCTCCGGTAGCTCGGTCCCGGTGTCCCGGTCTCTCCAGCGGCTCAGTCCCGGTGTCCCGCTCTCTGGTATCCCGATCTCTCCGGTGGCCTGGGCTCGGTGTCGCGGTCTCTCTGGCGGCTCAGTCCCGGTATCCGGGTCCTGGTGTCCCGGTCTCTCTGTGCCCGCCGCTCGGTCCCCGCACGCCCGTCCCCGCCCGCGCGCCGTTTGAATGTTTCCGCGTGCGGCACCTCCACCAATCAGCGCGCAGCCCGTTCGAGCCGGCCAATCACCGCCCGCCGAGGATGCGGCTCCCACGGTAACGGGTTGCGGATGCTGATTGGCCGCCGCGCGCAAACGCACCGCACTGTGATTGGCCGCTGCCCGCCGAGGGGCGGGGCCTCGAGTCCCGCGAGCCCTTAAAGGGCCAGACGCCCCTGCCCAGTCCCCAGGAGGCGGCGAGGAGGGTGCGAAGTGGCTTTATTGGGGGGCGAGACCTCAGGGTTCGGGGGGATCCTCGGGGGGCGGCGCGTCCCCCCCGCGGCGAAGCGTTTCCATGTGTTTCTGCATCTTCTCCGTCATCCAGGCCGGCGGGATGAAGGGCTTCAGCTCCTCCAGCCTCAAGTCCACTGAGTCCCTTGGGAAGGAAGGAGGGGAGACATAGGGACTCCAGTACCCACCGTGGACCTCACACCCACCGTATTACCTGGAATCCACCATGGACCCCACACTCACCATGTCCCCGGGCACCCACCATGAACCCCAACCAGTACCAAGCCCAGATCCCCCAAGCCCATCATGGACCTTGGCACCCACTATAGATCCCAACCAGTACCAAGCCCAGACCCACTAACCCCACCACGGACCTTGGCATCCACTATGGACCCCAACCAGTACCGTGCCCAAAACCCCCAGCACCCACCACAGATCTCCAGCCAACACTGAGCCCAAATCTACCACAGACCACCCCCCTAACCAGCACCAAGCCCCCCAGCCGGCATGGAGCAGGGCTTCTCCGGCTCAGAGTTTCCCTGCAGTGCAGCCCTGAGAGGAAGGGGTGTGGTGGGAGCCCCCAGGGAAGCAGCCCTAGGCACGGCATCACCTCTGCTTCAGTCCTCACCTGTAATCCTCACTGGCAGCCAAGTCCCGAATGTCCTCTTCGATGAGGAGGTACGCCTGTGGCACAAGGTGGGGGACACCTCAGGGTGCCCACGACGGGCAGCTGGGGCAGCGCCACACCCACTTGTCCCCAGCCAGCTCTGTCTCTGCAGGACCCAGCTGTGCCCCCGCACCCCACAGGGCAGGGGATAGCCCTCGGTGGCGCCCCGGGGGCAGCTGTGCCCCCGTGCCCTGCCTAACCTCCTGCCACAGCCGCCTGTCCCGTGGCTCCTCCGCCCGTCCTGGCCCTGCGGCGGGCCCTGTGCCCGGCCGTACTCACCATCTTGCCCCCAGTGGCCCTCATGTGCTGCTGCTCTGCCAGCCAGTGCTTATCCTGCGGGTCGGCCGCGTACTGCAATAAAGCAGCGAGGGCCGAGCTGAGCACGGGCAACAGACCCTCGGCTCAGATCCCCCCTCCTGCGGGGCGCTGTGCCCCGCCTCGAGCTGCCCACTGGGGGGATGCTCTGCTCCGCCCCGCCTGCCCTTCTCCAGCCTCAGCCCCGGCTCCAGCGAACCCGTCGGCTCGTGTTCCGTGTGCTAGCCAAGACCCTGGGAATGTGCTCCGAGGTACCAAGTAAGGGCAAGGGGAGGGAGGAAACAGGCGAGCTGGAGCGCACGCCCCTGATTCCCATGGGAAACCATCTGGCTGCAGCGTCTGACCTTAAAGAGGTGGGGATGCTTGATGTAGAGTCGCCCTCTTGTTCCTCCCATCCCGAGAGCTCTGCAAGAGGAACATGAGGGGTGTTAGGGCTGTGAGGAGTGCGGTGTGGTGGAACGGGAAACCCCTCTCCTCCCCAAGCCCTTCCTACTGCTTTTGAGGCAGAGAAGCGAAGTGACGGGAGGAGTGTCACGGGCTCCTGCCTGGGGACACCACCCTCCATCGACAGGGCCATTCCTTACTTGTTTGCTCGAGATCCCAGCACAAAGGTTGTGGTTTCAGTCAGTCGGGATGGATCCCACTACAGAGCAATTGGAAAAGGGGCAGCATTAGAAATGAAGCTGGTGCCGGCCATGCTCCACGAGCCTCGGCACTCTGACAGGGAACCTTGGAGCTGCTCCCAGCCTGGAAGAGAGGGAGCTGGCCACAGACCTCCAGCCTTCCACAGGGGAGGGATGTTACATTCCATCTGGGCTGATCTAAGCAGTCTCCCTCATGGGAAACACTTGTGGGATTCTCAGGGCTACTCCTGCTCTCCCCAGGTCTCCCTCAGCAGCACCACACTCCATGGCTACAGGCTGCAGTGCCTGGGGAGACCAGCAAAGGCCTCCAGGCACTTCGCTCCTCATCTTGCTCACCCCCTGTCCCAGGGCCCCGTCGGGGCAGAGCACAGCCTGTGTTGTCCTGTGCTCCTGCAGCTGCAGGCAGGAGCAAAGGGGAGGAGAGGGGGAGCCCAGCAGTGTTGGCCAGCCAATACCTTTGGTCCATCCCTTCTCACGGGCTCAGAGACTTTGAGCTTCCACCTGAGGGGAAGGGAAATGTGGTAAGAATGAGGCCCTGAAGAGCCAGCACCATCACCACCACTGGCCCTTCCATATTCACCCTTGTTCACACCCTCCATTCTCCTGTGGTGCCCAGATCTGGATGCTCAGCTTTGATGCATGTTCTGCTCTCCCAGCTACTCAGATCCCACCCTCCTCTGTGTCTCACTGCTCAACTCTGAATGATCCATCTGGATCTTTTTACCCCTTTGGGCCTGTTTAAATCCTCTTCCATGAAGGTCTTTTTCTCCTGGGGGTAAACACCTCAACTTAAGACCCCTCTCTGCCCCCAGAACTCCCACTGCCTTTGTGCAGGAGGGAAGGAGACCAGGGGGTTTCTGTGCCTCCCCCATGTGGGCAGCCTCATTCCCCCTGCCCTCCCAAAACAGGGGCTCTAGCTCAGGACCCATACTCACGCTGCCATGCCTGAGACCCCGCGGTCGTTCGACAGGCTCTGTCCTGGAGGCCGCCCCTTTCTCTGCATGGAAGAAACCCTTCTGTGACTTGGCTGTGCTGGCTGAGGAAACCCTCTTGGCGACCCTCCACTTCCCAGGGAAGCAGCTCCTTTTGTCATGGGCAGAAATGCTGCCTGGCAACAGAGCGAGCACCTCCCAGACCTCACAAAAGCCGCCAGTGCACCTGCACACACTCATATGCTGGGAATGGCCAGCTAGGAGGACAAGACTTTCCAAAATAGAAAATCCCTTGTGTAGAAAACCCTCCTACCTTTTTGGGAACAGGGCTCCCTCGACGGCTCAGCTCCTCATCCATCTGTCGGGCACGCTGGAAGGGGAAGGGCAGTGGGATGAGTGGGATCTTCTCCCTGCATCCCACTGACTAGGTAAATGCTGACCCCTCTCTCCTTTGCAGGTAAACACTGACCCCAGGCCACCTTGGTGAGCAGCACCAAACCACAAGATTATCCCAAATTCTGCCCTCTGCACTATTGTGCTGGAGGACAGAAGAGGCAGAGAATAAAGTGATTCCAACCCTTCTACTCCTTCTCCCAGTTCTCACAAGTCATTCAAGCCTCTGTGTACAATCATAAAAGTTTACCTTTGGCACTGCCTGCTCATGTGGCAACCTGGGAACCACCTTTTTGCCATCAGAGAACAGCAGTTTGGCCTGCAGGAAGAGAAAAAGTATTCTAGGGATTTTGGGCCCAGAGAGGACCTCACCAGCAACCCTCTCCTGATGTGTGTGCCCAGAAGCCCTGCACAAGCCCTGCTTCTGGTGTGCCACCAGGCCATGCTTCCGCAGATAGCGAGATGCAAAAGTACAATCTGAGTACAATAAACTCTGGTCAACTGGCAGAAAAGCAAGATATGAAAGGAAAAATTCCTGTCCCACCCTGCCAGGACCCTCTGACAGGTGATGGGGGCTGATCCCTGGGGGAGGTCCAGCTGTGGCCATGTTCTGACAGCAGCAGTGAGAAGTTGCAGCACAAGCTGCCTAGCCCTGACTGCTCCTCTCCTCCCAGTGAGAATGAAACCCAGCACAGGGCTGCGGATGTTCCCTAATGGTGACAGCAAAGCTGTTAAGAGGGACGAGTCCCAGCCAGGCTGCTCTGCTTGGCTGGGTGCCCAAGGAACCCCTCACCAGCACCCACCTGCTCCAGGCAGCTCCGACAGGTCTCCTGGATGAGCTGCTCTGGGTCCACCTCCTCCCCGACATTATCCCGCACGTTGATTGCTGCTGTCTGGAAAAACTGGAGAGGGGAGGTCAGGAGAGGGTCAGAGCAGTGTTGGGGCCGGCACAGCGCCCATCTCCCACACCAGGTGTGGCAGCCAAGGTGTCCCCACACCCCTGCTGCCCACCGGTCCCCTGCACTCACCTTCATGTACTTGTTGAAGACGCTGCGGATCTCCTCGTTGATGCTGGGCTGCAGCACAGCGCGCAGCAGCTCCATGGACACGCTCGGGTCGGTGAAGCTGCGGGCGGAGGGGTCAGGCGGGGGGCCGTGGGACCCCCCTCTGCCGCGACTATCCCGGACCCTCCGGCCCGATGCCCAGCCCAGCCCCCGCCGT
>VXAU01003741.1:36527-128732 GCA_013399695.1 Formicarius rufipectus | reverse complement strand
TATTGGACCACAACATGGTAGTAACAGTCTCTTTTGCAAGTTCTTTAATATTTATATTTGCTTTGCAGAAAATCTCTCATCCTTTGCTTAGGTTTATGGAAAATAAACGACCATTGTTTGCTACAAATTCTAAAGACGGAGAGAAGTCATGTGTTGGGGAATGGGGCAGCTTAAAATTTAGAGTTCTGGCCATACAAGACTGACGATAGCCCTGTATATATTTCAACATTCAGATTTGTTACATTAACTTTATTTTTTTCATTTAAGACTGTGTCTCAGTTTAAAAGAAAACTAAGATCTCTATCTGGACTAGGAAGGGGACCTCTTCCCAAAAAATCACCAGAGTCTTTGAAATTAAGAGGTTTTAATCAGGCAATGTATAAAAAAGGATACAAATTCTTAACTAGAAATATACACAACCAAACCCAGAACAGAACAAACAGCAACACTGCAACCAAAACTTTCAAACACATTTTCCTTCTGCCCTTTCAGCGCAGTCATATTTGCGGTCAGCGGGGGGCGATGCGGCGCCTCGGGAGCCAGCGGCCGCGAAAGTCACTCCCGAGACCCAGCGAGGCTGGTTCCTAAAAAAACTCACGTGGGTTAATGGCCGTCACAGGGGGCGTGATGGAACTTTTCCCATGGGCAGTGAAGAGACTATTCTCACCCTTTGTCCAAAAAGTGTGTGGGGAGGGGATGATGGTTTTAGCAACTCCCTGCAACTGGCATTAGCCCTCCAGGCATCTGTAGCAAATCCAGGTAGCTGTGACTGTTCTCTCTCTCCGAAGCAAAAAAGCCCTGGCGCGCAGAGTTGAGGTGGGTTGAGCCAAGGGAATTTCCTCCAAAGTGCTTTCACCAACCCAGCAAACAGCAGCTCAAGCGGCAGAAATGTGTGGGTAGCACCAGGAAAAACCTCTCTCTGCCCCACTTCCCTCCCCGAGCCATCAAGCGGTAATACGGAGCTGTCGTCTATCTCTTTGTTATCTGTCCTGGCTCTTCTGCTCCCCAAACTGCTGTGTTGGTAAGGGAGAGAAAAAATTCAGTGCAAGATTTTGAAACTATAACATACTGTAATTGCAATACCAGGCTACAAGTGATTACATGTATTTTTTTTTTTTTTTTTTTTAAGGTGGTAGTGAACACGAGCAATGCTAGTCTTTTTACAAGCCGTGCTTTGCTCAACTTAAAACTTGGCTAAGATAAAGGTTTCTTTTGGTTTATTTGTTTTTGTTTCTGTAATAGAAATGAAAAACAAAAACAAGTACTTTAGACACTGTAGGCCATGTATCAGTAGAATATCAAAAAAGAATGTAACACCTGTGGAAAGTTTAGGGAAGTTGGCTTTGTTTGCTTTCCATATAAAATTTCAGGATGTCTTTTTTTTCATATGGAGGTATTTTCTGTTTGTTTCTTAAAACAGTGCTAACCTGACATGGGAAAAGAGAAGAGAGGTCTCCTGAGTTTCAAACTATTATGAAACTGAGTGGGAAGAGTTTTCAAAATCCCTTGGTAATCTTTCACATATTCATAAGTATATCTTAAAGGATGCTTTTTGTAATAAATCTTTATGATATAGGTTTTATGCCTGTCTTAATATTATAACATCTGTGAGCAAAATAGATGTGAGCTTGTAAAGGGATTCACATAAGAGACTGTCTTCGAAAGTGAAGTCTATAGTATGCAAATGCAGTGCTTATAGCTGCAGTATTCAGTGCAAAGATTGTGGGAAGTCAGGACTGAGGAAACCAAAAAATTGTCCTGATGCTCTTAGCATTGGTTGGCAAAGGACTCAAGGGGTGTTTAATGCATGACATTAGAGCCTATTAAAAAAACAAAACAAAACAAACAAAAACCAAAACAAAAACCAAACAAAAAAACCCCAAACAAACCAACCAACCAAACAAAACCTAAATTTTTATTCTGATTGACTTTTTTATTCACTAGTCAAGAAATTGTTTCACCCTCCATCTTACTTACTCCAACTTTAACACTTGTAATTTGAGTATTATGTAAGCAAATTTTTTGTGTAAGATCTTGAAAATATAAAGATGAAAATACAAATGTAAACACTTGTCACATATATCTAGAAAAAAATTAAGTTATACTAGAATCACCAGTCAATTTATATTGCTTCATATATAGAGATTATAAATAATGTAAGCTACCGCTACTTCAAAATGTTTTTAGTCCTGTTTTGCTAAAGTGTCTCAAACCCCATTCTTTCAGCTCAGGAATAGATCTTTTTAAAGAGTGAAGTTGCTGCTATGGATCTAGCTACTTAAAAGAAGAATTTGTACAAGAGTGAAATGTAGGTATTACTGTTAAATATCCATCAATCCTTGCCCCACCATCCTAGTATGCCATCCTAGAAACAGCTGCCTAGTTAGAACACTGTCTTAAGGGTGCAGAAACATAACTGCTTTATACTGTATTTTGCTTTTTCCCCTCACACTTTTAGCTAACTTTTTCTCCACTTCAGTTACTAAGCTAGCTGAAAAATCAAATGGAACTATTCAACAGAAAATTTTCTTGGATTTTTTTACTCATCGTGTGAGCACATTTGTCAATGTTTCATTTTTCCTTTTCTTTCTCAGGCATGTACTAAATAATCAGATGTTATTGTGTTGTATCTGAAACTTGAATTATCTGGAAAAGAGTCATTATTAGTGGTGGCTTTTAAATATTATGGTTAAGACAGCAGGTTTCAAACAAAGTTCAGAGTATTCTTAGATCTATATGCTCTAGGGTAATGAAGGGTATGAGTTTAAAAGTAAAAGCTTGAGATTTAGTGACTGAGAGTAGGATGCACAGAACTGAGCTGCTGTGTTCTTACGTTGAATTGTTTATGGTGTCAATGTGCTTGGATAATAAATTTAAATTAGAGTAGTAATAAATTATACAAAATATTTGGCACTAACAAAAATAAAAATCAATAATAACCAAGTATTTATCATGTCATCAGCCTGAAAGTAAGAGGTTGTGAGTCTAATCAGGCTTACCAGGTAGACAAAGGGCCCAACTGGTACTTGGGTGGGGAAGCCAGAGGATTTGAGGTGAGTGTGCTACACCATACATTTGTTTGCAAATCCCAAGGCAGACTAGCCATTGAGGAAGGTACCAGTGGTAAAGGTAAGAGGGCCTGAGAACTGTTCAAGGGTGTTGGAAGGAGAGTAGGGTTATGCTGGGATTAGAGGGATCCTCTAAAGTGCAGGTGAGTGTGAATCGGAAATGCTGAGTGTGTCCTGTCAATACTGAGCTTCAGTCTCTACTGGCCAAAGACAGGAAGGAGACCTGGCACTCTGTGCTTGTTTGTGTTGGTCCTGCATGTTGGTGATAGTGAAGGCAGTAACTTTGCTGTGGCAGTCTGTGTTGTGTCCTCTGTGTGCGTGTTTGGGTTTGGGATACATGCTGAGCATCACTACTGTTGAACTTGCAAATGAGAAGGGAGCAGCTGCGTCAGTTGACCAAGGATGGAGGTCTCTGGATCTCTGGGGTGGAATCCAGGGGCCAGCAGGAAGAATGTTTTGTATAAATAACATCCTAAAGCTGATGAAGGCAGTGGCCTTTTCTGAAATCCTTTAACAAAATGTAATAAGAATACTTGTAAGTAGCTGCCAAGTTTTCCTTGTACTTTTTCTTTCTTCACAAAAAGCAATTACAATGATGAAAAAGCACATTAATCCCTAAAGGCTGTAAATTGTTGTATTTTTATACTATCATATAGCTATAAATATAAAGAAAATCTCTACAGAGCTGTTAAAGTGTTTTTGATAAAAACAGAAGGAAGTAACTAGAGAACACACCAGAAAAATCTCAGAAAACTTCATATTGTTGTGAATGAAAATCAAGGTCGAGTTTATCTTGCTACAAAGAAAATTAATATTAATTAAAGATAAAATTAATTTTTTTCTATCAAGGCGTTAGCTTTCCTAACCTGATCCTTGTCTGCTCAGAAAATTTCACCATATTCCATGGAGTCTGGGGTTGGAACTAGATGATCATTAAGGTCCCTTTCAACCCAAACCATTCTATTATTCAGTGATTCCTCCCAGGCTACCTGTCCTTTATTCCATCCTCTGTAGGCTTCCTTTTTGTGTTTCAGTTTGTACAGGAGCTGTTTGCTTGGTTTCTACAAGGTAAAATAATCTTGTAATATTTTTCTATCATAAGGGTACCATAATTCACCAAATAACTGCCTGTCCCTATTTTATGCATGTAATAAAAACATTGGGGTGCGTTATCCAAATGTAAAATTGCACAACTGGTGTACCGGCTGTGCGATCTTCAGAGCTCATATCATATTCCATTGAAGATTGGACAATTCGGTCTACATATAGTTTTTTTAATTTTATTTTTTTTTCTTCAGACTGAAAAAAGGAATTATAGCATGAAAATCTACCTTAGTAAATAATCAGTGACAATTTTCAAACATTCTTTTATTTATGCTACATAAAGTCAATGCGTATTTTGGTATTCAGTTTAATTGTGCAAAATTAAAAGCAAAATTGTTTGCTAAGAGAAGTTAATTTGTATTATATATTAGGCATGATATGAGACAGTTGTTATAAAACATGAAGTTTATATTACAGAAATTTATATCATTTATTTGCACCAGCTTTCATCTGTGACATACCATGCTTTAGCTTTCATAATTGCCAGTAACTTTTTCCTCATATTATAGAATCACTGAATTACTTTCTTTGGTGCAATTTCTTCCTTTTGCAATTCTATATTTGGGCATTTTCTGTGGATATCACAGTTTTTCTGAATATTAAATAAGTGAATCTCAGAATGGTTGATGTTGGAAAGGATTTTTGGAGAGTAACTAGTTCAATCCTCTCTGCTTGAGCTGGGCTAGCTAGAGCTTGTTGTCTAGGATCATGTCCTTCCTGGGTATCCTGGTCTAGGTGATCATGCCTTGGCAGAAGGATTGGACTAGAAGGTCTCCAGAGGTCCCTTCCTACCCTAACTCTTTTGTGATTCTATGATTTATAAAGCTTGTATTTGGTAATTAATTATTTGATAGACATTATCTTCATAATAGCTAATAAGTTATAAATTATTAGCAGATACACCTCTGATCAAGAATTGCTTAGTGAATGTAATTATCAGTGTGGGGAAGAAGATTTGACAAAAATTTGTTAAATTTTTGTAGTTCTTTTTTCTAAAACTGTTCTGAACTGATTTAAATATCCTGGGATGAAGAAGTCAGTCTCTGTTTTCCAGTTTTTCAGCTGTGATATTGTCTGATGTGAAAAGCTTGATGGTTGCATGCAAGAATATCTGAAACATTTAGTAATGTAAATATCTATAGTAAACTCACTATATTAATACCCTGTTGTGAGCTACAGAAACTAAAATTTGGCATAAGACTTAAATAATTTAGCTCTGTTCCCCAGCAACACTTCTTTCTGTTAAATTCATATATATTCTGAAGGTGCATGTCCAGTCTCTTTCTGAAATTTTTAATGTTCCTATCTCAAATACAGTGCTTTAATTACTTTAATTTTCCTTTGCTGGGCTTTTTTCCCTTTCTATTAGGAGATACGACTAGAATGTTTTGTATGTTATTGTTTCTGTACTCTGCTTTCCTATTTTGTTGTGTGTCTTCTGTTCTTCTCCTTTCTAAGATTAAAAAAGTTCTAGTTTCCATGTGAGACTGTTTTCATCTTCTTAATCATCACTGTTATCGTACTTCACCCTATATCTGATATTTTTCCATAAATTGAGTAACAGTTTTCTCTCAGCTACTGCAATGAACCAGAGTTTTAGTTACATCTACACACTTCTGCAAAAAAGATAACAGCAACAATTATGTACACTGTACCATAGAAGGTCATTTTTTACCCATGCTTCTATTCAGAACAATCAACTCTGCCTCTTTATAAATAAATGAAGGCTAGTGAGCATGCAGAAATTAAGCACAACTATCATGTAAACTGTTTAGGACCTCATTCTGTATAAGTGTCATATACATTTATTGTTCATTGAAGTTAATAGGTAAAGGGGACATTCAGTGACACTTTAAAGCATGTGGGCTTTATACCGAATTAATCTTTATTTTTGTTTTAGCTTTAATATTAAAGCACTTCAAAACAATAACTAGTAACCATAACAACTACAATTTGCCACATTTCAACTGTTTTATATCTGTAAGCATTTTAATAGCTTTGGCTTTCCAGCGATTGAGCCCATTTGATTTAATTCTCACTTCACATTCACGTGTGTACCCAGAACAAAAACTAATTTTGACCTGATCCCTCAAATGCAAAACACCGAAATTTTTTTGCTAGAATTTCAGTGCTAACAATTATTGCTAAAATGTTCAAGAGGATGAAGTAACAATTAGAATGGGACTATAGAAAGTGAAGCAAAAAGACCATCATTTGATGCAAAATGTGAGCGCTGTTGTCATCAGTGATACAGACTGATCTTCATTAACATTAAAGTTTTCATTAATACACAAGGAATAACTTCAAACTGTAGCTACATGGAATAGTCTTTCAGTAAAGACAATGTGTTTGAAGCAAGCAATTTTGTAGAGTTAAAAATGACTAATTAAAAAAATTATAATCAATTTTAAAAATAGTTTTTCATATATATGTATGCTTACAGTATAGTGTTTGTAATATACATAAACATAATTTAGGTGTAGTAAATATTTTATAGCATGAACATGCATATACTCTGAAATATACAAATATGATAAAATTTAAAAGAGAGAAAAGAGTGAACAAATATTAGTGTTATAGAGCCTAGTGAAACACTTAGCTATAAAAATGTAACTTTAAAAAATATTCAAAAGCTGTTCTTTATTCTACATAAACTATAATAATGAAGGATAAAAGTTAATTCAACTTTTGAAAACACACCAAAACCAGAAAATATTCCAGAGAGTTTGAGAAGCCAGGTACTAACAAAAGTATGAAAAGGCCATTTAAAATATCAAACCAGTGTATATAATTTTAAGTATGTATCCTTAAGGGATGTGATTTTTTTCTGCAGGGTTCTACAAATAGGATTCAGTTCTCAGCTTATCGTTCAGCTTTATGGCTATTAAAAATAAATGGTGCCTATGTTGGATTAATTTTCATCAAAATTAGTACAATTTTTAAAATTTGCAATTTCTCACATTACAATTAGGAATGGTTAGAATTACTAGGGTTGGGAGAGAATGGGAATTAAATAATATATGAAAAATAGAAGGAATACCTCTGAAACAACTACCGTCTTCAAAAACTGATTCCTTGCCTGTATGAGAATCACCTTCATATTACATAAATCAATTCTCAATTAAGAACAATAGTACATATTTTCCTCGTTTTAAGATATGCTTTTATCCTATAACCTTGACCAAAGGAATTTAGTACAACAGATAATTTGTAAACCAGAATTATATGCTTTTAGGTACACAAATGAAAAGTGACCTTAGAATCATGACATGCACAACTTCTATGAAAAGGAAGACACAGAATATCATGTATTCTCCCAATTGTCTTCTAGTTTAAAGTATATAGTGGCTGATAGAAAAAAAAAAGAGAATTTAAATAGTTAAAATATTTGATTTTTTTTTTTAACCAATTAATAATCTGGAATAATTATTACACAGCTTTCTCATGTGGTATCTTTTCTACATGTTCTTTAATCACATGATCATGTTCAGCTGGCCATGATTTCCTAAAAAGTAGTTCATAATTTTAAAGTGCAGTTAATTAAAGAAAGAAGGTAATCTTGCTAAGATCAGCCTAGGGATATTCTTTGATTTTAAAGAGTTGACTTATCCGAATTTGACAATTGGATTATTTTAATTTGTATTGACTTTTCTCAAACTGTTTAAATGTGTAGCTCATAATTTAACTTGTAGTTTCACCAACTTCTTAAGAGTGATTTGCTAAGATGATAAAATAAATTCTGCATGTTTAAACAATAATGAACTCTGAGTTAGTGACAGGGAAGATGTAAGACTCTGAGGTGAATATTTAGCTTCCTTCTGTGCTCAACTGAGTGTTAATTCCTGAAGCTTCTTGGCTCAAAAGTTTTGCCTCTTCTTTGCTGTTCCTACCTTTTATCTCATTAGTGAAAAGCTCGACCTCTTTTACTCTTTCACCATGATCCATTTCCTTCATCTCTGACTGATTTGTCATTTTGCAGATCTAAAAGCTCAGAGAAAATAAGAATAATTGTGTGTCACAGGAGAACGTGTAGGTAGGGCAGAGGCAAGAACAGAAGCACTCAGTGGTATGTAATTTGAAATGTGTTAACTATAAAAAATGGATATAGTGTGGATTGCTATCCCTTTTTCTAAGACTCCTATGGCAGTAGCCTCATCTAGACCAGGGCTCTAACCCCTCTAGTTTGATGTTGACAAGCACCATGGACTCAGGAAACTGGACATTTGCTCCAGCTGCTCAGTGTGCCTAAGTCCTTGCTAGTGGCTTGGCCTCTCACACATAAAGCTGGCACCTCCGGCTTGCCTTTCTGCAGAATCTTGGGCATGGCGAGAGGGCAGCTATTTTAACTCTATATTGTTTTCTGAAGTAGGCTGTTAACAGAAGCTAGCAATGTCTTGGCTGCTGGTGTGACATCAGGCTAGTCTCATTGACATTCTTCGTATCAGCAATCAGTGAATGGTTTTCCTAATGGTTACTAACATGTTCTGGTGTTCTACCTCGAATGTGTCATAGAAGTGAGTAGATAGCAAAAGTTACATGGCAAAATTAATCTATTGCTTAATTGTTTTTCCAACTTGTACTGCATTAGTTTAGTGATTAAGAACTGGACAAATATAGTAGAGGCCACAGATACATGGGGCTTCACCCTGCGATGTGCATCTGTATTACCTGATGATAATGACAAATAATTAAAAATCTAAAGGGTTCTTCGAGTGTACCATTCTATAAGGATTCTAGCTTATGCATCCTAACTGTCTCTATGTCAGCACACCATCTCACACCAGAGATTCAGTGACCTAAATGGGAGTAGTCTTAGTGGTTTTGAATATAATCTGCTATTTCAAGTCTGTGTTGAGAGTCTCATTGTTGAAGGGTAAAGACATGGATCCTCATATGGGAGACTAAAATTATGCTTATGTCCTTCACTGATAGCACTGTACTCTTATTATCATGCATTTCTGTGGACCTCATAATTGCTCACAGACACGTGCGTTCATATTTTGCAGAGTGCAGAATCCATAAAAATAGAAGAAAAAGATCTTCTAATAAATAAAGTATACCTCTTTAGAAAACCAAAATTTTCATGTTTGCTAAGGAACTGACATGTTTTGCATTTTTCCTATAATCTCATAATCTTGGGGTGGAGTTTTGCTTTTGGGAGTTTTGTTTGTTTTTCTGTAAGTATATTTATCTCCAGTAAAGGAAACTGCCATAGTATCTCATTGCTACTAATGAGAAAAATACCATTTTATCTAAAGAAAAGTAGGGTGGCAAGGCTATTTTACAACTGAATTTTAGCCCAGTTGTTTGACTGTCATACCAGTTGAAATGTCCTGGTTTTGCTTTTCATGTATCTTATGATTCTAGTGTTTGTCACATCTGTCAGTCAGCCAATTGAATTCACATCAAGAGCAAACAGTGTAAGAGAAGAAAGTGTCGTTCTAATGAGCTCCTATTATTGTTTACATTCTCTTACAATAAGTGGGATTTCAAGAAAGTATTGAAACTTGACAGCAGAATGAAAATATTCTTGTTTGGAAAAACTAAGATGAAGACACTGTCTTTCTGAGATTCAGGGATTTATCTTCACAGACTATCAATTTAGAATGTCCTTTATGTTCATCTCTAATTGCCAAATCTCTGTTTTTATTGACATTTTAAATGAATGTAGTCAAATCTATGTCTCAGTGGAGGTGATTTTTTAAAAGTAAATGATGTGTTTAGGGTGTAAGAATGATTGTTTTAGACTTAATACACTACAAACTTCTTATTGAGAGCTGCACTGTTCATTTCAATTATGCTATTCAATTAAAGCTATGTATTTAAAGTAAGAATATTTATAAGTGAAAAGTTTAAAGAAATTGACTTATATAAATTCTTCCTGCAGTTAAAAGTTACAAATTAATCTCTGTGTCAGAAATAATGTGGCCAGCAGGACTAGGGAAGTGATTCTTCCCCTGTACTCGATGCTGGTGAGGTCACACTTTGAGTACTGTGTCCATTTCTGGGCCCCTCAATTCAAGAAGGATACTGAGGTGCTGGAGTCCAGACAAGGGCAACAAAGCTGGTGAAGGATCTGGAGCATAAATCCTATAAGGAGCAACTGAGGGAGCTGGGGGTGTTTAGTCTGATGAAGAGAAGGCTCAGGGGAAGCTTATCATTCTCTACAACTACCTGAAAGGAAGCTGCAGCAAGGTGGGTGTTGGTGTCCTTCCAGGCAACAAGGGACAGGATTAGAAGAAGGCACAGTCTTAAGCTGCACTGGGGCAGGTTCAGGTTGGACTTTAGGAAAAATTTCTTCACAGATTAGACATTAGGTGATTAGACATTGGAATGGGCTACCCAGGGAGATGGTGTAGTCACCATTCCTGAAGATGTTTAAGGAAAAACTGCATGTGGCACTTAGTGTTATGATCTAGTTGACACAGTGGTATTTGGTCATAGGTTGGACTCAATGATCTCAAGGGTCTTTCCCAACCTAATTGATTCTGTCGTTCTGTAATTCTGTCATATTCCATAAAAAATTCCATTGGCTGACAAGCTGGATGCTGGACCAGTTTTACAAAGAAGAAGATGCTAGTGCTTTTATTAAAAAGCAATTTCTGTTGACAAGAACTTCATCAATTTATGTCTCTTCTGAATGTCAGTCTCCAGCAGAGTTCTGGCTAGAAATATTTTCTCATGCTGTTTTAACTTTAGAGATTTTAAATTTTATTTTTGCTTTTGCATTGAAGCAAATCCAAACATATTAAAAGTAAAAAGTAGTAAGACTTAGAAAAGAAGGAAGATTAAAAAAAATTCTGAATGGTTTGGTGGAAATATGCCTTACCTGATGTTCCTGTACCTTGAACAGTCACAAACATGTGAAAATGCTCTAAGCAACAGCAAAAGGTCCTTCTTGGATAAATGTCTCTATTGGAGAGACATTCCTGTTATGGAAACACTTTGGGGTTTATGTGATAGCCTTGCAATCTCTTTTCCAAATTCACAGTGAAATGTCACGAACAGAAGACAGATGGCTGTTGGAAAAGGGTCTCCTGTGAGAGAAACTGCACTATTCAACTGAGCAATCTTTTTATACATATTGGTGCTTGCTAACAAAAAGCACTGTAGCCTATATTTGTGTACGTATATGCATGAAACTATTAGTACATCTGATATTAAAAAAATGTTTCATAAAGTAGAATAAAAAAAGACATTGCATACAAGCTTGTTGCTCTGAACAGCTTTTCCTGTCTTTTAAAAACAGAATTTTTTTTTTTCATATTTAAAGCAATCATATATTGTTCACATTATCATGTTACGGGAGTATTATGTTCACAATTCCTAGAATTTCAAACTTTTTTGCTTAACTTAAAAGAATTTAAGAGAAATGGTCAACTCGTACTTCCACTGACTCTAAGAAGCCCATGGATCTAGACAGTGACAGGAATCATATTATTGATGATGGTATATTCTAACCAATCTATTATTCAGCCTCAATCAGAAGATAATTTAGGGCTTTTTTGTAAAGTATATAAAATTAGGGGATCATATTGGTCCTTCTGTTTTTATGGTGTTTTTTGGTTCTTATTTTTTTAAATCTATAGGGACATATTTAATGAGATGAGGTGGAAGAATTATATGTATGTAATCATATAATTTTGCAAAAAATATGGTAAGTAAATGTTAAAACAGAGAGGCTGACAGCACATAAAATACCTGAGTCGGTCAGGTTAGAGGTCCATTTACCTTGGTACCCTACAGCAAGCAGTAGGTGGGAGGACAAGTTGAAGGTCTGCCAAGTAACTGGTCCTTTGGGTTTCTATAGATTATTCCTGTTATAAGTGAATACCCAGTTATTCACTCAAGCAGCTCTCTGTGAGACAGTAATAAACAGAAGAATTAACTCAAAACCAAAGCAATACAAGCTACCAACCAGTCTGCCAAGTCCTGCTGTACCAGAAAGAGGAGGAAAAATTTTTTGGTTTTCTTGGCTTTTCTTCCAAAATGATATTAAAATAAAAGTTTAGGAATGCCCATTTCAATTTTGTTGAGTTCTGACAATAAATCTACAGATGTATTGGGTTTGCAATGTCAAGGATTTGGTGGTGGGGTGGACTACAGGGCTTCCACTGTGTCTGACAAAGGCAATGCCATCTGGATCCAGGATGGACCCACTGCTGGCCAAGACCATGCCCATCAGTGATGGTGGTAGCACCTCTGAGATAATAGATTTAAGAATGAGATAAAGGTGCTGCTGAATTGCAGTTGGAAATGGGGAGTGAGAATATATAAGAGAAACAGTTATGAAGACACCGAAGTCAGTGCAGAAGGAGATGGAGGAGGCGCTCCAGGCACTAGAGCTGAGATTCCCCTGCAGCCTGTGGTGCAGACCATGGTGAGAGAGCTGTGCCCCTGCAGCCCAAGGAGGACCATGGAGGGACAGAGATCCACCTGCAGCCTCTGAGGACCCTAAGGATGCTGGACCAGGTGGATGCCCAAAGAAGGTTCTGACTCTGTGGGAAACTCTCTTTGGAGCAGGCTCTTGGCCAGACTTGTGGCCCCCTGGATAGAGGAGCCCAGGGTGGAGCAGATTTGCTGGCAGGACTTGTGACCCCAGGGTGAACCCACACCAGAGCAGCCTGTTCCTGAAGGACTGCACCCCCTGGGAGGGACCCATGGTGGCGCAGTTCACAAACAGCTGCAGTAGTTGGTCACGGTCTCCGTTTGTGGGAGGGCAAACAGGAACATTTATTGAAGTTACAGCATACAATATACAGGTTCAACGAGTAAATATTCATCTCAGGGGCTGGCTTTATGATGCGGTCGGAGTTGGTCAAGACAACACGGTTTCTTCCAAAACCTTTATTTTACAGAAGGCTGTGATTTATACACACTTTATCACTTACACATGTCAGTGAACTATTGGCCTTTAGTTACATATATAATTCTTAATTGCCCACCACTAGAGTGCATGTCAGATAACTATGACTCAGCACTTTATACAGGAAACCCATTCTGTGTCACCATCTTCCTCTTCTGTGCTTGACACCTGACTGCACTAGAATAGTTCCTTCTTCAGTTCCAACTGTTTTACAAAGACCCCAGTCCAGCTGGGGCCCCTACATGCCAAACATGGGAGGAGATATTACAACTAGGAGATTACATTATGGTTGCTACGGACAGCATTAAAGAATGTAAGGCCGGTTTCTATTTAATGAACTCGAGACAGAAGAAACAAAGGGATTGATAAGGAGAGTTTCTATCTGGCCTAGTGAATACACAGAAACCCAGAAATCTTGTCAGATGTGGTAGCTTGGAGATACTGAGGCAGCAGATGTCTGCAGACTTGATTGAGTCTTACCAGCCAGGGAGACTCTTTCAACATTCTCCCAATACACTTTTCCAAGGCCTCTTTGACTTTCCAGACTGGCTTCTTGAAACCAATCTATTTTCAAATCATACAGCTGCAGCCCATGGGAAGGACTCATGCTGGAGATGTTAGTAGAGTACAGACTCCCATGGATGGAACTCCACACTGGAGCAGAGGAAGAGTGTGAGGAGTCCTCTCCCAGAGGAGAAATGAGCAGCAGAGGCAGCATGTGAATTAACTGAATGCAACCACCATACCTTGTCCCCCTGCAGAGCTGGTGGAAAAAATGTAGAGATAATAGTGAATAAAGTTAAAACCAGGAGAAAAGGAGGGACAAGCAGAATTTTAAGAATTACTTTATTTCTTAATATCTTAATCTGATATGATTGATTATAAATTAAAAATCCCCAAGTTGAGTTAGTTTTGCCCATGACAGTAATTGGTGAGTGATCTTTCCCTGTTGTTATATCGACCTAGAAGGCTTTTGTTCTATTTTCTCTCCCCTGTTCTGCTGAAGAGGGCAGTGATAGAGCAGCCGTGGTGGCCACCTGGCACTCAGCTGGGGTCATCCCAGCACAGCAGACTATAAATGACAATTCGTTGGCAACACGACCTTGATAAATGCAGCATGACAGAAGATTAGCCTTTCAGACCCATAAAGTATTGTTTAAAAGAACTTAGAGTGTCAGTGAGGAAAGTCTCCATGAATAGCTTAACTGTTGACTTTTTAATTTAGTATGTAGTCTAATAGCAATTCTCTGCTTAAATAACCTAGTTTCCACCAAGTGTTTCAATTAACACATCCACAAGGCAATGCTGAAAGGGATATATTTTTTAAATAAATGGAGATCTATATGCTCCTATGAATTTCTATTTGCCCCCTAACTGTTCCAACAACAATAATAACTTCAAGTTTACTGAATGTTCATGAAATGCACAATGCCTATATCAGATATGCAGTTCTTTGCTTCATTACATTTTTAAGAAATTATATTTTCATCTACATAAGGGTACAGAGATGAAAATGCTACACATCCGAAGGTAGGCAAAAGCTTTCCAAATGACTCTGTGATGAAGTATGTGTGAGCAATATAAAGATCAATAGAAAATAGAACAGAAGCAGGAAAAGAAAATTAAAAATAAGGATGAAGAAGCCAGCCTGGGAGCAGGGAACACTGTTAAGGTTCGCTTCAATGTGCATCAGAAATACTGGATCAATAAGGCCATTGCTTAAACTGAAGATGAAATTACTTGTGTAAATGTGCTTTATTATTTTGGGCCTTTGTTGTTATGTGGTTTCAAGACTTTTCTGCTGTTCACTTCTGCATTGCTATTTTTTTTTTCCCTAGAACTCATCAGTCTTGTTTGTTTTGGTTTTGTGTTTCTTTTTTTTTTTTTTCTGAAAGATGTCTTCTACAGTATAAGCCTACTTGTCTACACATTAATCTATACTATTTTATTAAAATATAAAATACAGTAACCAAGCATGGGAAAAAATAATGGTCTGTGTTACAGTTCCATGTATCAGGAAACAAGAAAACAAAGATCACTTTAAGACAGGGTATATACAAGCCAGATGTTGACATGAGTTAATTGGAGAGATTCATAATTCATGCAGTTTCAGAGTATGATTTGAGCTTTCACATTTTGTAAGAGACTTACCAAAATTAGAGGGCAGCAGTATTGACTGATGCTCTCAGCTCTCCTTAGTGTTTCACATTACATGGATTGTATTGCTTACAGGTATGTAAACTGACAAAAGTCAGCAATAGGCCACAGTTCAGTCTTTCTCACCCAAGAAGCTGTGAAACCTGGAATCATGTCCTACCTCCCAGAAAAAGGCATCACTTGCCAATCATACTGTAATCATAGCACCAAAGAGAATGCAAGGGCTTCTGTAAGATATATTTTGATTTAAGAGAACCTGCTAAGAGGTCAAAATGCTACTTGTAAGTGCAGGGACAAGTGAATTATGGTTTTTTGTTGTTCTGTTTGTTTGGTTATTTTTTTTTTCTTTTTTGTTTTTTTTTTCCCTTTTTTTTTTTTTTTTTTTCCCCCTTTTTTTTTTGTTTGTTTGTGTGTGTGTGGTTTTGGTTTTGTTTGTTTTTTTGTTTTTTTTTTGGGTTTTTTTTTTTTTTTTTTTCCCCCTTTTTTTTTTGTTTGTTTGTGTGTGTGTGGTTTTGGTTTTGTTTGTTTTTTTGTTTTTTTACTTTTTCTATTTCTTCTTTACAGGTTTTAAGCAATACATAAAATTTTGTGTTTGATAATGGCTTGTTCTGAAGATCTCAGAAAGACAACTGAAAGAATCAAAGAAAACCCACATTTTTCTATGGTTCTAAATTTTTTTGTTGTTGTTATTTTTTTGTTTGTTTATTTTAAGAGAAAGGTCTTGGGATTTTTTGTATTCTTAAGAACCTAGGAAACAGAGGCAAGGAAATAATGAAAGAAAGACTACCCATAAAAATGGGTAAAAGTTTACTGAATCAGAGCTAACCTCTGTCAGTCTAGAAAATCATAAGGTTGACCTTTATTTTACAGGTAATCAGAGTTGATTGAAAGACTATGTCCCTCTAACAAAAAATCTGGTGAATTGATGTGGTTCTCTGAGAGACAGCAGGAACTGAAAAAAGGGCATCTACTATACCAGAAGCTCATTCCATATTTGCAGGGAACAGGTTAACTTTACAGTGATACTGACTGGGTGATTGCTCATGGCAATGATGTGTTGTCTGGAACCTTTTCAAGTTACTACATCAAGAAATTTGTGTTGAATCATGTTCAATAGCAAGAAATTACTGGCATAGAGAGAGTTTAGAAAACTTTTGAGGACAAAGATTAGACATTGAAAGATTAGAGACCATGTTAAACTGTTGAATCAGTGTTGAAAATATGCTGTTGACATTAGAGTTTATTCACCAAAGTTTATATGATGAACAAGCCTATAGAGGCATTGAGGAGGAAGGGGGCCTTTTACAGCTATAGAAGGAATCAGAATGAATATGATCATTCTCTCTTTTTTGCTTGCATGTACATATTACCTTCCCCTAAAGTGAATTAACTAAATTCATTTTTATTCCTGCTTCTTTAAGTGACCAACAACACTTTTTTTTTTTTCCCTTAATTCCACCTCTGTTGCAAAGAAAGGCTTTGTTCAGACTGATGGTAAAGGAGAGGAATGGTCTCCTTTATTCTGGGTCCACTTTTTAATGATTCAGTCAGCCTTGTCTATCAACAAGTTTCATAGTGTGGCAGATTTAGCCTTTAATAAATAATTAAGAGTTGTTGATATTAGAAGAACACGAGTGTTTTAAATTTAGGGATGATGGAACTTTGAGAGTTGCATTCACCTAGTGATACTGGACAGAAACTTCTTATGCTTTTCTGAGTATTTTTTTCTTTTGTTTGTTTGTTTGTTTTGTTTTTCCTTCAATTTAAATATCTTTCCCATATCCCTTAAAGGCATATTATAGTTCCTGTAATTTAAATAAATGAAGAAATAAGTGAATAAGAAAAATGTAAGGAAGTTAAATTCAGTTCTTTACAGTGGATTGAAACTTTCTTCTGACTTAGATTTTATAGTTAAGATTTGAATGGTATTTTGTAGTTATTATGTTTTTATTATTCTAATTATATTATAAAAAACCTGCTTTCCAAATGGCTTTTGCTTGTTTGTTTTTGGGGGTTTGTTTGTTTGTTTGTATTAAATGACTATTTGAATTACAAGTTTGCGGGAATGTCATATACATTATATTTAGTGACTCCAGCTGTGGAAGCAGAATATCTGAGGTACTAAAGCTCAAGAGCAAATGTAAATAAAAAGACCCTTAACCTAACTAGTCAACCTGTCAGAAAAGTGGCTGCAGTGCGGAATCTTTTAACATTGGATAGTTGCCCTTGAAAATGTTTCTGAAACATTAAAGGATGTATATGAGTAACCATGGGAATCATTGAAGCAGAGAATAAAAAACACTAAACAGTTGAGAAATTTCTTTTTTTAAAGTTTTATTCTTTCCCCTGTAAGTCCATGGGGTAAATTTGAAGTTCTTTTTCAACTAGCGTCAGTCCTTGCAAAATTAGAGAGAGAAGCACTTTCTCTGCTTCAAAAGATTTTCTAATGTTTTCCCAAGCTAACACTTAAAAGTGCTTCTTCTGAAGCTTGAGAAAAATTTTAAAGCTGGAAAGACTGAACATCTACCCCTTGTTCTAGAATCTGGAATTTAACTCAGTGGACTAAAGGTACTGTAACTCATTTCCCTGATATAAATAGGTGCCAACAGCTCAAGAGTTGACTAATCAACTTTTTGATTAGTCTAGTGACTCCAGAAGTTCCACTGGCTTATAATCAAAAGTGAGATGATAAAGTATATTTAAAGTGTTCCATTTGCAGTTAAAAATTACTAGGTCAAATTTGAATACTTAGTTCACACATATAATACAGCAGAAAGCAAGTAAAAATTAAACAGGATAAAGCAAATTTGTCAAGTGTCAACTGTCAGAAAATTTGTAAAACAGACATGTATGTATTACAGAATATATAATACTGTAAGCATCAGAATGAAATGTAAAAGAAATCAAAGTATGAATACTTTGTTTTACAACTAATAAGAAACACAGTTTTAGTAGGAAGTACTCAATATGTTCAGTTGTCTGGAAATGTTTATTAACTGAATCTTAAAATTCCACAGATATATTTTATCAGTGGTGGAATTATGCTTGTGCTCTCATTGTACAGAGTTTTATCCTGAAAGCAGTACTAGCAGGAAAACAGATCTCAGAGGAGCCTTTTTCACTTTTTTGATATGTCTTTCTTATAATGAGGAAAAAAGTATACATCACTTTCCAGTTTACAGTAAAATACTTTATTTGTCGATTAGCCATTTGGAAAGGCCTACTCATGTATTAGAAAAGTCTCACGTGAAATAGGTAGACACCTCCAATGATTATCCAAGACAGAATTTTAAAAAGCTGAAAGATGTCCTGGACAAGGCAGATATATTAGAACAACAGCTACAGAATTGAAGTAAAAATGAAATAGATTTTTGACATAGGTATAATTTATTTCAGAAATATTTTTAGTGTGTTAAATTTACTAAAAAGTGTACAAGCGTATAAATCAGAAAAAGATTTCTTGCATTTCCACGTAAGTTGAGACAGATCTAAGCTAAATCACAGAATATACCAAGTAGGAAGGGATCCACAAGAATCACTGGGTCCAACCCTTAGGCCTGCACAGCACCATCCCTGAGTCACACCATGTGCCTGAGACTATGGTCCAACACTTCTTGAACTCTGTCAGGCTTGGTCTTGTGAGTTCACATCAGTTGTGAAGTTGTCCATTTTCATTACACCCAGTGAAAGTTTCAGTAGCTCTGTATGGCTTTCTTATATGAAACAACAATGATAAGATAAAAATATTATGAATTGTCTTGTAGGATGCTCATACTGCAGGACTAAGAAAATATATCATTAAAATATTGACTTAATGATTAAAACCAACAATAAAATACAGATAACTATGGATAAGCTAAAATTAGGAACCTCTATATGAGAAAAAGAGAATGGTTAAGAGAGGTTTAAATGTAAAGCAGGTAAAATGCAAAGACATGATAAAGTTCAGCTTATTTTCATAATAAAACAAAAAGGAAAATAATGATTTAAGAAAAATAATCACATTCAACATAGGTGTCAGGAGCATTTTCTTTTCATGCAGAAAATGATAAATGTGTGAAACAGGCTGTCAGGCAGAGTTGCTCAGGCAAAAAATACAGGGGTTGCATGAGAAAAATGAGATGCTTTCTGAGGGGATTGGAAGAACAAGTGGAGGAACTTTATGGATAACATCTTTCATTCTCTAATGAGATGGTATATTATTCTTTCAGTTGTTTCTTCTACAATCATTTAATTGAAAATGTTCTGATTGCAACTTTGTAACATTGTCAGAGGACTTCTTAACTCTAGTCTGGAATCTGTATTCTGACAATATATTTTGAAGACTGACTATTAGTATAACATTAAGCAAAGCTGATCCTTTTAACCTTATTCCTTGAAGTATTCAGGCGAATTAGTGCAATGTGTGCAGATGTCAGGCCAATCTATGTAATGGTTAAGTGTCATTTAAATGGTACGGTTTGTGTTCTGCTCTGTCTTTTTGGTAGAAGACTTGGGTGCAGAAGAGTCAGCATTTTAGCTAAACTGTGATTGAAGAAAATGCTGATATTAAGTTATGGTGACATTTTACAAAATGTTTCTTATCCTTCTGTCACTATTCCTTTTTTTTAACCACAGGACTTCATGACCTTGCAATGACTACTAATCCCAGGAGGGTTTTAATATTTTACATGAAAAAAAAAAAATCTCTGTTAGAATCAACTTCATATGATTTTATAGCATTTAATAGTTTGCCTGTGACACCAAAGTATTGCAAGGGGTTAGGGTTAAGGACAGGGCCACCATTCAGCGTGACCTAGATGTTCTATACGAGGGGGCCACCATCAACCTTCTGAAATTCAACCACGACAAAAGCAAAGTTTTTCTTATGTTACCCTGAAACAACAGGATTTGGAGCCTGACAGGCAGGGGAGAATATCTCTGCTCAGAAGGACCTGGGAAGTGCTGCCAGCTGGGAAGCCAGGAAAGAGGTAGGAGTGTACTCCAGCGTCAGAGCAGGCTGATGAGATCAACCAGGTGTGTACCAACCGCACTTGTCAGCTTTCTGAGACCATGTTTAGCATCCGGCATTCAGTTTGGGGCCCTCCAATAGAGGAAAGACATGAATTATGTTAGAGTGAATTTAACAGGGCCCCCAAATTGATCAGGGACTATATGATGTCAGAGACTGAGGAATCTGGGCTTGCTTAGCTTGGAGTAGAGAAGGATTTGGGAGTCTATAACAGACTTCTGTACCTATCAGTAGGTGTCCAAGAAGGCAGAGCCATGCCCCTCATAGAGGTCCATGGTGGGAGAATGAGAGTCAAGAACCACAAATGGACACAAGAGAGGCTCAATGTAGATGTAACAAAAATCCGCTGGACTCCGTCTTGTGATGTTGTTAGTATCTTTGCTTTAGAACCTCTGTGGAACATCCTTTGAGTTCAGAAAGCTTTTGTCTTTGAGTCTCACACTTGTACCTAGGAAGAACATTGATTGCAGTTTTATCCTAGTCACTTTCACAAGGAGAATCTTTGTAACATATTTAATACCTGAAATTCTTTTTATGTTGTTTTCTCCTTCATTTCTTTGGTTGAAAGTCTAGCATCTCTGGAATGGAATCTTTTTTAAGGGATATTTTGATTTAGTCCATAATTTTACTTGCAATATTTGAATAAAGTACTAAAAAGTGTCATAAAACAGTGAATAACAAGGGATCTAGTGCTAGTTTGGAAATATTTCTCTAGTGCTGTGTTGCAATTCCAGCTACTTACAGAAGGCATGCAGTCTCTTTCATGCTTTCACACCTGTGACCAGCTGTTCAGCTTCGGTATATTTTTCTAAGTTTATTTCGATCCAATGTCTCAGCCCTGGTACAGAAAATGTTTGAGAACAAACATTTTATTTTCTTCTCTCTTTTACAGAAATACCATGTGGGGGATCAACTGAGTTGTTTAAAGGTCATATTTCCATCTTTCATAATGAGAATATAAGATAAAAAAACAACAAGAAATCTCTGCATAAACCCTTTGGTTAGTTCTGGGTATTTAAAAGAATGTGATTCTTTTGAATCTGGGAATTAAATTTACAGTCTATAATCCTTGACTTCAAATAATACTATTCAAAATCCTAAACCACTTCTGTGTAAGCTAGTTCTGGAATTGGAGTGACAACTGGAGCATGCTGCAAAGGTTTTGAAACTGCCTGTTTATTGGGCTAGGACTAACACTAGGAAACAGATTGCTGCATCATGACTAATAAACAGCTTACAGTGTTGAAAAGTATTTATGTATATGTACAGAAATAACAGTTTAGAGATTATTGCACCATAGTCCATATCTAATTCAGATATGGTCATCATAATGGAAGTTTCTTATATGTTAAATTTGTGTTTAACCTGGCTGTGCCGGAGAAACACAATTACTTTAATGTATTAAATGGTGAGTGTTATAAAACGGAAGTGCTGGTAGAATTCTGGCTATATATATCATGTATTATATGAAAGGCAGGAGAGGAATGATGTTTTACTAAATCTTCAATATCAAATTAATTTTAATCTCTACTTGGCCTAGGATGATTCATTAGGTGGATGTGCTGACATGTTTTCACAAGATCTTTAAAATGCAGACAGTCTTTTGAAGTTACATAATGCAAAATAAATATGAACACAGAATTATATAGGCTTACGTACAAAAATTACTTTGCTCTAGTGACATAAATCACTAATGCTATCAACTACAGTGTTAGGGGCAGTGAGCCTTTACATTAAGCTGCAGGTGGCCTCAATCACAGTTTTATAACTTTTCAGGATTCCTAAAAAAGCTATAATTTCAATATAAACATAAATCAGGTACACTGACAGATCATAGTAGTGTAAAACCACAAAGAAGCAGGATACATGGAAAATAAAAACCACAAACTGTCTGAAACATCCCCACACTGAAGAAAAGATATGTAGCTTAAGGTGAACTTTCTGAGCTGAACCCCAAGTGGTAGCACAGAGTTGACCTTAGTGATCTTTCCTCCCAGTAAACTGAAATATTTCTTAACTAAATTACAGTTCATAATAGCTGATACTAGTTATCCTGAGGTAAGAAGTAGTTTTCTTAACAGAAGGAAAGAGAAGGGTAAAAGTGCAGAAAAACGTTATATTATGCCTGAAAAAAAAGAAAATTGTTAAGAAAGGACCTAAGAGCAGTCTGTGCAACAGTCAGACACTGAAAATATCTGTAATTTGCATTGAGTTATTCAGAGAAGCATCAAATGGTTTGGATTGGAAGGGACCTTAAAGTCCTCCCACTGTGTTAGGGACACTTTCCACTAGAGCAGGTTGCTCAAGACTCCATCCAAACTGGCTTTGAACACTTCCAGGGATGGAGCATCCATAACTTCTCTGGGCACTTCTATATAATATAGCCCTGGCGCAAAATAACAATGTATACAACTACTTCTGAGTTTCAACGCAAGGGGTGGAGTTTAGGCAATGATCAAGAACAAAAGAAAATGCATAGCACAATTTGACATTTGAGAGTTAGGGCTTGATTGTGACATGGCTTACTACTGGAAAATCTTATCCTGTTTCATCAGTCAATGGTCAAATTATTATAAATTTCGGAATTCTTAAGTTGAATAAGAAATTGTTCACTGTATTGAAGGTAAAGTGAACTAGCTTGACCTTTTCAGCTTTAAAAACTGCATTTCAAACAAAGTATTTCCAATTTTATTTCACTCATATTTTAGTGGTTAAAAAGTGGTTTGAAATTCTGTGTGCTGTTGTGCTTTTCTTCAAGTACATCCAACTGTCACCATAATGTTTTGTTTTGAGCATCTGAATTTGAGCAGTGAATTTTTATGTTTCTACCCATCAGGCAAAAGCATTTTAATATTTTGGTATTGATGAGCAAAAGTAATTAGCTCCAAAGATGCAAAGGAGAGACAGAGACAGTTTTTCTTTGCCTCTGCACAGATATGGACTAAATGGCATCAAATCAGCCGTGGCAGCTACTATTAGCCTGCAGCTATAGCAACACCTTTCCCCCAGCAGGAACAGTTGTAGAGCAAGGTGTCTTAGCAGTAGCCACAGGGGTATACCTGGAAAGAATATTAAAAATGTCTGTATGCAGGAGTGTCATATGACAGTGAGTGCTGAAATTTAGAATGATTTCTCTAGCACAGAAAAATCTATTAAAATTAATTCAGAAATACCTCTGGGATAAATTTGGTCTTGAAGAATTCTTCAAGATGTGCAAATACTTTCAGCTTTGATAAGGGAATTCATTAAAAGCCAAGGGAAAGTGGGCAACCAGGAAACTGAAACTGTCACAAATTTCCACAGTAGTCCAAGACAGTGTGAAAAGATATTTATCCATTTTGTAAACATATTCTAATTATAGTAAGGGAAACCTCATAGTAATTACCAGATTTCAGATTCAGCTAACAGACTGTCCAGAGCAGTCTTCTAGCAATCTAGCATTAGGGTTATGTACCTTCTTAGTGCTCTTAAATTCACCACAAGCCTTCTCTGTGCACTTACATTTTAATTTAAGAAAAAAAATATTTCATAAATACAGAAGTACATCAGGGAAGAGACAGTACTGTTACTTCCAGAACCAGCAATGTGCATGCAACTATTTAGATTTGCAGGTCATTTGGAGAGAGGTATACAAAATAGGAAGTTCATTATGTTTATCATGGTCTGTACAATGCTTAGTCTCAGCGGTCTAATGTGCAACAGTGTGAAAGAGTTTGTGTTACAAGGTTATCATTAATACAGCATCCTTTGTATTTCAATTTTCTGATTTGGTCAAGGAGTCCACAGTGACATGATGAATTTAGGATTTTATTCTTAATTTGGTTTCCTTGTGTAAACAGTCCTTAACCTCATGATAACTTACTCTTTATTGCACAACACCCTGCCTTATAAATCATGTTTTTTTAGAAACATCTAGGACACATTGTATTTTTTCTCTCACAACTGAATGTATGACAAAACCTCAATCACACACAATTCAAATTCTACTGAAAAATAATTGTTTTATGAGATTTTTTAGGGGGTGCTTGCATCTGTAGCATGGGACTGCTTCAAGAACATTTATCTTTACAATATGCTTTTACCTTAAAACTGTTTTTATTGATAAGGGTCAGGGACACACAGAGGTACAGGGAAGTAGTATCCACTAGTTTTCAAAGCCTTCTTTGGTGTCTCTGAACTTTTTAGGATGTGTTGGTGTTTCAGAGCACAGGTATGTGTTTCAGTCAGCTGTGATTTGCAGAAGTGCTGGCCACTTAGTTGACCATTCAAGGACAGGGGAATATCAAGCCAGTGATGAACTGTTGAAAAATGTGTGTGAGTGATTTATTATGTATTTCATAAGAACACTACGAAAAAATATTGCAATTTCTGTTATGCACATTTTTCAGGACAACATTCAATTCCTTTGTCTTTGTGAATAATATGTCTTTTCATGTAATTTCCTGCTTCAGGTGCTGTGTAATTTCTAACTAGAGAAACAAACAGTGGAGAGAATCATACAAATAATTCACAATTTTTCTTCACATCTGAATATTTAGCACAACATTATGCATCCTGTATACAGATTAAGGGAATAATGTAATACTGCTATCTTCTTGTGCATGTTTCCAATAATTTTACATTCCTACCTCCTTATTTTAGAGTCCCTTTAGTTTCAGAATCTCTCCCCATTCATGATCTGCAGGCTTGATTGTCTTACCCAGCTGTTTTCAATGTCTTTACCAATACCTCTCTGGTCCTACTGTAATGTTTTACTGATCACACTCTAGTTATTTCTCTTAGCTGTCCTTCTGCATATGAATCAAATACCATTGTTTCACAGGCATGGTACATGAGCCAATAAAAATGATATTAAGATCCCACTCAACATAAGAAAAGCTTTAAGCAATAATTAGAAACCATGTTGGCATTTTTACTGTTGTGTTTTTGTGTTGACCCCTGGAAACTGCTCACTAAGTACTGATGTGAATACTGGTCATCACTAGAAAGTGTGGGAAAGCAAAAACACATTCAGACAGTTGTAGAACTTTGGAAATTTGTTGTTACATTGAACACATAGGAGTGGTCTGAAAATTGCCTTAAAAGGCTCTGTGTGGCAATTCTGACTGAGAGAATATAGTGCTGTTGACTCTCATGCATTTGCCAGTTTAGGGTGGTTCAGCACTCAAATACAGGTGTTCACCTATTAATTTATTAAAGGTTTTCAGTTCAAACAGCAACAACATTCTTCATTTTAGACATATTTCTCCTCATTCTCTCAGAAATAGGTTTTTGTTTTAAGATAAATAAATTAATAAATGATAGCAGAACAATAAGTGCATCAGCATGAAATACTTGAATCCAAATGATTAAGCTCTGATTTAGGTGAAACTGAGACCTTACAATAGGCAGAGTTGGGCAGACTTAACGAAAGGAGTGGAAGCATTCACCAGTTGCTGCAGTTGCAAATGGTTGATGTAAATATCACTTATGTTATGAATAACTAAATTTGGAAGACTCGGTACTATATTCAAAAGAACATAAATAGATGAAATTGATTAAACTGTTTAACCTCTACCACTTTGGTAATGTGCAGTCTAAAAAGTTGAATTTAGGTAATTATCTTCAGTTTCTTTCTTAACATGTCATGTTGTGCAACTTCATATATCTCAGGAGAGTAAACACAGCAACCATTTTGGTTTTAGAAGAATCTCTTATATCTCAGTCATAAAAATAGCTGCAGTATTTTGTTTTCCTGATATGTGTCCTTTTTTAAGCACTTATTGCGATGTTATTTATTTTCAAAGGATCCTCATATGGAGATATTGCTTTCTGATAGGTGAGTGCTACAGTAAAAATACTGTTACATTTGCTATTGGGAAAAAAATCTTTTAGTTCATCATGTCTAACCATTAAGAACATTACCAAGCCTACCACTAAATTATGTCTCTAAGCATTGCATCTTCTTGTCTTTAAATACCTCCAGGGATGGTGACTTCTCCGCTTCCCTGGACAGCTTGTTCCAATGCTTGAGAACCCTTTTGTTGAAGAATTTTTTCCTAATATCTAGTCTAAATTTCCTCTGTTGCAACTTGAAGCCATTTTCTTTTGTTCTGTTGCTTGCTACTTGGGAGAAGAGACCGATCCCCACCCACCTGCCATCTCTAGTTGTAAACAGCAAACTTACTCATACTTTCATTGCTTGACAATGACTGTACAGTATATACAAAGAGTGATGTCTCCCTTGAGCCTCCTTTTCTCGACGGTGAACAACTCCAGCTCACTCAGCCACTTCTCAGAAGAGTTCCAAATGAGCAGATATACAGTAAATTATTATTTTTCAGTGAACTAAATAATAAAAAACTTCAATATATACTAACAAACCCACAAATATTTAAATTGTAAATATAAGCAGAAGTATTATTCACTTATGTGAACATAGACATGTATGAAGTTTTTATAGGTTTGCAAGTTTTTACAGATATAAAAAGTTTCTGTATGAAGGAAAAAAAAAAAAAAACAACTGTCAAATTACTCTAAGTGAAGATAGAATCATGTCCTTTCATTAAAGACACACAGTTATAAGTGATACATGGGAAGTCCAGTCAGCTGAATTCTTTTTCAAAAAGGGACTAAATATTTAAATTTAGGTGTCAGAAAAGGGGACAATTTTCCAAAACATTGATTGTATTTCTTCTAAAAAATCAAATCCATTAGCATGCTTAATGTTAGCCATGTAGAGTAAATGCATCCAAATTCATTAGTCATATTTGAAATTCACAGCAACTATTCATGAAGATTTGTTAAGCCACTAACAACAACTTCACTTTAATTATTCTTTTTATCTAATCCGTTACATTCTCAAGTCCTCAATCTCTTCTTATTTTGCAGTGTTTATGAAGTGCTTTGAAGTGGTTTAAAGTTATTCCTTTGGATGAAAGGGACTGTATTATTAAAATATCTCTAAAGTTACTGAGACATCAAACATGCCATTTCAGTTATTCTCATCTCCTTGTATGGCTCTGCACGCAGAGAAGACACATAGTTTGATACATGTGGTTATCTCAACCTTTTCCAAATCACTGCCAAAATTGAGATTTCAGACCTTTGCTTAGAACTGCAGTCTCTGTGAACTGTTCTAAAATCAGTTCTGTATATTCTTATAGTAGATACAGTTACTTGTAATTTTAGGAAAACTGATTAAAGGTATATCACCAAAACCTCTGTAGTTCCTTAATCCATACTGAAATTCACTGAACTCTGTCATAAAACTGTGGAAGGAGCTTAATAACATACAAACACCCTTAAAAAGGATTAAAGTTTTATCACCAGGTAGAAAATGTTTATTAATTTTTGTCCTCAGCCCCACAAATAAATTCTCCTAAATGAAGCTGTGATTATGGGAACTCTTCACTGAGGACATATATTGAGTACTGCTTTCCTTTTCTAAAGAGGATCATACTACCTTATTATTTCATGTAAAATCCTATGTAAAACTTGCCTGAAACATAAACTAAGAAAGTATTTGATACAAGGAAAAGACAATTGTTAAGAAGATGAAATTAAATTCTTGTTTGGTTGTGTAAGCCTTGTCATCAAAAGTAGAGAACTTCAGATTTAAAGCTTGTCCTCTTCAGGTTTACGTGCACATTTTAAAGGAGAGAAATATGACAATCTGTTTCTGCTTTTCAGAAGCATAACTGCTTTAGCACCCAGAATATTTCTGTTCCCAATGATATTGATGTTTGCACCAGATCATTAAAGCCCTGCTTAATAGTTAAAGTAAGGATTAAAGACTAAAAACCGATCAGAGTTTTAAATATTCAGATTTTCTCTAATGGGACAAATTGTTTTCAGTTGTAACTACAAGAAAAAGACCACCACAGGTTTGTGCATGTTCAATCAACAGCATCAAGGCTGTATGATTGTAATTCTGAGAACAAATTATGGTGACACAATCATTTCAGTTCAAATCAGAGCATGTCCTTTATTGGTCCCCTAGAAGTCCTTGGAAGCAAAAGAAGTTCCATTTTAGTGAATTATGGCCCTTCTTACCATCATGAACCAATGAGAATATTGTACTCCACTGTCTTCTTTTATACATATCAGCTATTAAGATAGCCTGTCATAGTTATTGACTTCATTTGCAGATTGTAACAAAAAGAAGTCAACAGATGTGCATTGTCTCCCCCATTTAAATACCTTTCAAACTCTGAAGATGAAATGTTAAAATGTAGCGAAGGTAAGTGTTTAGGTGTGTCTATGTGACATACGAAAAACAAGAAAGACTAACATGTGAGATGGTATCTTCAGTGTAATAGTTTTTCTAGGTTGGGTTGCATTTGCTGCTATCCTGTGAGAAAGCCTAACACTTTGCAATATTTTTAATCTAATAAATCCGCTCTCTCAATGCATAACTTTCCTCATGCAAGTTTCAGATTGGCTACAAGCTACATCACAGATTTCAGATAGAAGAATTAAGAAGTAATCAGAACCACTTGCTAAGGAATTAGTGAAAGTTAGTAGTTAAAGAAATTTCAAACACAAGTTAATCACATTTGGTTTTCAGAGCTGTCATCACTCATAAATACATTCTATGATAATATGAAATTTGGCTACAAAATTGAGTCCAATCTCCAACAATAATGCAGGAGCAAAAGAGTGGTTATAAAATTGCTTCATGAAGCCTCTCTTTCAAAATGCTAGGCGAAACCTTTACACACTAAAATATGTAGTGTCCACTCAGCATATTCTGATTTGAAGTCATTTATCTTACAAACTACAAAGTAATAGAATAGCCAAATACCATTAATTTGCTGTTTCAAATGTCTCTACTGTCTAAAACTTCCTTCCCCTTTTCCTTCCTCAAGCCTTTCCCCTGTGCTTGACTCGTCCATTAAAACCTGGCCAGTTTACACTTTGCATATCATGCATGTTACCATGTAGATTGATAGACCAGTACCTTGCTACTAAAACACAAATACATACCAACTGTTAACCTCTCTTAACGTTAGGGCATCTGAATGCTTCAGTAGACTTTTCCTGAGGGTTCCTTTATGTGTATTTTAATTAGTAGAAAAGAGAAAAATAAAGTGGAAATTTGCTTGAAATAAATTACAGTTCAAGTTCTTAGAGATAGAAATGACTGTGATAATCATAGATAAAAGTTATAAACCTGAACTGTCAACTCATTATCCCTCTCTTCCAAAGGAACCACAGAGGAGACTGGTTGTCACTGTGCTCGTGTCTTGACAATGATTTAGTAACTGCACTAATGTAGGAGTGAGAACAGGAAGATCTTTCATAACAATCTGCAGTCTTGCAGGCAGAAAATAATATTAAACACAGATGAACTTGAAAAAATCTTTCTAGACAAATTACTCCAACCTCATCTTCCCATTCTGTGGCCATCATAGCAGAAGAATGAGAATGGGGAAAATGACAAAATACTCATTTGATATAGTTGATATAGGGGTTTTTGGTGCAATTTTTCAAACATTACAAACAGTGCAATACTGTTGTGATACTTGATTTTGAAGTCATAAAACCTCACTTGAGTTTCTGTTTTCAAATTGTGTAAATGTGGAACATACACATATATAAGCAGATGCAAGTTTTGTTTGTTTGTTTTATTGTGTTTGTTGGATTCAGGGGTGCTTGAGATTGCTGATGAAGAATGGTGAAGTTACTTCTTTTTTGATGAAGACTTTTCATTATATAGGGTGTGACAGAGCATTGGAACAGACTGCCTAGAGAGGTTGTGAAGTCTCCCTCTTTGGATACATTCTAAAACCACCTCTTCAGAGACTCATGCATCACCTGCTCTGGGTGATCTTGCCATGATAGGAAAGTTGGATTAGGTGATTCCAGAGGTCCCTTCCAACACTAACATTTCTGTGATTCCGTGATAGA
The DNA here is from genome assembly GCA_013399695.1 of Formicarius rufipectus. NCBI lineage: Eukaryota > Metazoa > Chordata > Aves > Passeriformes > Formicariidae > Formicarius > Formicarius rufipectus. The sequence goes on along the minus strand of VXAU01003741.1, from coordinate 98,635 downwards.
TTGCCCGACTGCTACAATAGATGGCAGCTGAGAGGATGAGAACAGTTCCCCTTCCATATAAAAATCAGCAGAAGTTGTCAGTATGGTTTGCATATGTGAGGACCCTGAGCACATCCCCATAGAGGTTGACCTGTAGGGATGGGAACTAGTGGTGGCTGTGGGGAGAGGCTCTTGGGAGCCCTATGGGAAGGCCATGGCCAGGACTGATCCCCTGCCTGTGGGGGCTGCTTTCAGCCAAGGCACTGATGATCATTGGTCATTGGTGAAGCCACTGCTGCACTACAGTGGATCCTGGTCTAAGCCCAGGCCTGGAGGATCTGATGTCCTGACCTGGTCTCAGGCTGGCTCCATGCATGGAAGTCTTGGTCAGCTGTGTCCTGAGTTGTGTTGAGCTTGGTTCCCCTCAACTTAGTCCCACCTGCAGGCTAATGTTCTGGCACAGCTTTGGCCTATACCCAGGGAAGTGCCCTGTGTTCAGGATTGGCACAACCCCCAGTTATAGCCTGGCAATGTGTATATTTGTCTAATTTATGTCAGTGAAGTGACAATCATATGACATTTATGATAATGGTACACTTTCAGCAAGTGATTATAGATAGAGAGTACTGAAACTTAAGAAATGCATAGATCTAAAATAGCAACCTATGGCATTTTCCACAACAAAAATTTGAAATAGAATACACTCCTTTTGACAAATGTCTGTACCTTCTCTCCAGAGTTCGTGTTTCTTTCAGAGTCACTGAAATAGCTTACAAAAAGTTACTATTTGTTATTAAAGATAATTTCATCATCACCTACATGGTAGTGTATCCACACTGCAGCTTTTTGAAATCATCCTGGTTTGATCAGTGGGACAGATGTTGTTGTCTGAAGGTGAGTGTTTGGCTTCATTTGATTATGACCTGTACTATGAGTTTAATTTGAAACTGGAATTAGGTTGAAATGACCAGATGTCCTGGTTTAGCTGACACAGCTGGGAAAATGATGCAGTGAGTCCTCCTGGAACAGATTTCTGGGCACATGAAGGAGAAGAAAATGATTTGGAACAGTCAGCATGGATTTACCAAGGGCAAATCATGCCTGATCAGCATGATTGCCTCCTGTAATGAAATATGGATTTGTGGATGATAGGAGAGCAGTGGATATCACTTATATCAACTCTAACAAGGCTTTCAACAGCATTTCCCATGGTATTTTTTTTATCAAATCCACAACATTATTTTATGAGTGGGTACACAACTAAATTGAAAATTTGTCTGGGTGGTCATCCTCAGAGTAGTGGCTAATAGGCCATAATCAGTCTGGAGGCATATGAAAAATGAGTACTTCAGGGGCTGTCCTGGGACTTGTCTTGTTTACCATCTTCACCAGTGACCTGGAGAAGGTGAATGGTGTGTGCAATTGAGTTTGCAGATTGCACAAAAGTGTTTGTGTGTTGTGTGTGAGGGGAGGATGAGCTGTTGATAAACTTGAGGACAAGGCTGTCATTCAAAGGGATCTAGACATTGCATACAGTCTGTATCCTTGGAAGTTTTAAAGACTGGACTCTCTCAAACCCTGAGAAATCTGGTCTGATCTCATGGCTGATCATACTTTGAGAGGAGGCTAGATTAGAGACCTCCTGAGGTCCCTTCTAATCTGAATTATTTTGTAATGCTTTGATCCAGTTTAAGAACAATTCCCTATGTTCTGCCAAAAATATTTAGGTCACTTCTCCATTGTTTTTATCTAGAACTGAAGCCTTTTTCCTCATATATGCATAAAGCAGGCTCCTTAGAAGTTCATGGCACAGTGCACTGGAGCTTAGCTTTTGAACTCTGTGGTGACCTCTTTTGCAGGCTATACAGTGTTGGGAAATTGCCTCTAGCACTGCTTAACTGCATTGGATCAAGTAATATTGATCAAGTATATAAAATGGTCCTGAGTCTTGAATTCATACTGTAACTCACACAATTGACCTGTCAGAGTCTGATTCTTTCAGACTATAGGTACCTTTACAAGAACATTATGCACCCTATTTCCCAACAACTTCAGACTTAAGTTACGAAATCAAGAATCTTTTAGTATACTTTAAATGCAATATCCTCTTTTTATTTTATTATTTTTTTTTTCCCCTTCCATACAAATCACTAAATAAACTTCAGGGGAATGAATGTTGAGGAACAAAAATAAAGGATCCAGTTAACAACTGTCTTCCACTGGTGATGGGCCTTCTGTTGTTTCAGCTTTTTATCACACCTTTTTTTCCCCGTATCTTTCCTTTCTGTTGACATTTTTACTTTTAGGTACAGACTGTTTCATATATATTGTGTACTTTAGAGCAACTAGGGTGAAAGCTCTGTAGAGATGAATGCTTCACTCAATACCAGCTACTAAGCTCTACAGTAAGATGCAGAACACTTCAGTGCTATGTGTTTACAACCTGGCAACATACATATGTTTATTCAATTCATATTCTTTGCCTAACTTCTGTCCCATAGAGACAGTACAAAAAGCATTTCAGGGGGCAAAAATAAAAAAGAAATTTGAATTCTAATTTGCCATCAAGTCCATTGGGTATTAAAATGAAGAACATTCTGAAAAAAAATTCTGATTTTAACCTGGAAGGCATAAATGTGTTGAACAGACCGGTAAAAACCTGTTGATTAAATAATAGCAAATACTGTTTCTTGCAAAGTTATCACAGAAAGGAGCGTGTTAGTTATGAACAACAGAATATATTTAAAATGTTATTTCTATGGCCAGTAACTTAGTTATTATTTTATGGCAATTCAAAAAAGGTAAAGATACTTTATACAATTCGAAAAGAAGATAGTGGTCTATCTCATATTATTTATTACATTTATACACAGGAATATTTTGTACATAGCCATAGTTATATCTACTTTTGCGTATTTATGTATACTTATTTATGTATATAAAATACTCTGAAGTAAAAAGATTATTTAATTGCTAAGTCCACATTGCCTTCTGGAAACATTAGATCCCCTGCCTTCTCAGAAATTTCCTGAATCTTCATGTATTTCTATAAAAGCTTAAACATGAGTGACACATGCTCTTAGGGGTCTTGACTTGCAGCTATGGATAGAGTCAGAAAGACACACTTCACACTACTGTCTTAAGATTGAGATTTCAAAAAATTTTACATTAAATTATGATTTTCAAAACTAAGAGAAAATATCTTTCAAGATCTTTAGACCTGCTGTTCTTCAGCAAAACAATGAGCTCAACAAATTCTCTGTTGTGTATAATAAAATATATCTTTATTAAAAAGATAATACCCAACTCATGCCCTACTTAAAATTTCAAAATAAGAAGATAATAATTTATGTTTTTCACTTGTTTCTACATAAGGCTGATTTCACCTTAAGGACGTATCATCCTTTATGTGAATAAATACATTAGGTAGATGGATCCTTCTGAAGGTAATTCCAAACTCATTTGCTAAAAGTTGTCTTCAAAAGTCTAAGAAACTGTCAGTATTTCCGGGGTTCTCATATTACATTCTCTTCAGCAATCTTAATAGATCTCATAAGTACAGTAGCTCTGTTAGAGTATGTGATTGATGTTGGGTAATTAAAACCTTATCTGTTTGGAAACCAGGTTTAGTAAGCAGTAGTGTTTATTAATGCTGATTTAGGGACCTACTGTGCATGTGTTTGAATCTGTCTGTAGCAGCAGTAGTACAAGAGTTATTGATAGCATGGATTTATTTTATAGCTATTTCAGGCCTGGGAGTCATATATTGACACAATTTTTCCTAGAAATAAAATGTCAGTTTAAAAGAAAACATCAGAATTCTTATTTTTAATGGTGAATAAAACTTACTGCCTGGTGCCTCTGACAACACATGATAAGTCCAAAAGTACAAGTTACAAAGGAATTGAACACCTTATATGAAAGTGCTTGTCATCTAGACTCTTGATTGGAATGACTTGGTTTTCAAAACTATATCTAGTGAAAGGAAAATCAGTAATTGCTCTGTAGAGGAACATAAAACACTTAGCTAAGATTGTGAATTTTGTATGAAACTGAAAAATGTCCTATAAATAGATGCAGGGCAGAAATGTTTATTAACTTATTATAGTCATAGATGAAAAAACACTATAAATGCTATAAATAGACAGGCAATACATATGTATGTATATACAATCGTACACCAATATAGATAAAAGATGTCATGAGAATAACATTCCCTATTCATGTTGCTGGTTATTCTCTGAACACTCCATTCTTTAAAACAATTACTCCTGATTCTATCTATCTTTCTAGTGTTTTGTGTTTTGTTTTGTTTTGTTTTTTTTTTTCTTTGTTTGTTTTGGTTTGGTTTTTTTTTTTTGTTTTGTTTGTTTGTTTGTTTGTTTTGTGTTTTTTTAAAATTTATTTTCTGATCTTCTGAGTTAGATGTGTGGATTACACACTAAGTTTTTTTTACAAAATCTTAAAAATATAAAAGAAAATCGTAATTTGTATGTTGGAATAACTGCTTTCTAGTTAAGAAATTCTTATATCTATCAATTTTTTAAGAAAAAAAATATGTATAAGTTTGGAGTTAATACATTGCTGAAACTAATTTAAGGCTCATAGGGTATCTTCGTCTTTTTTTCTCATTTATCTTTGTCACAAGTTTAAGATTTAGTTCATATCCATTATGATTCCAGACCTGAGCAAGCAATTGTACATCTTTTGCTGGAGTTTTTTTAAGAGGTACATTTTTGGGGTTATATATATATATAATTTTTTTTTTTAATTTCCATGTCTTTGCCTGCTCTTAAATTGCATATACTTGGTCTAGTCCATCCTAGTGAAAGTTAGGTGCATTTCACTAACTTTTATACTCTTTGCATGAACTTAACCTTCATATTAATATGCAATCCTTGTAACTAAATGTATCCTAAAGCTCTAAGCATGTGATCATGTTTCAGCATTTGTCTTTGAAGACGTTAATAGGGTTACTGAGCAACAAAATGATAATCAGGAGTTTTAGAGGTCGTTCATTATATACTGCATAAATATTTCATAAATTTCCCACTGTTTACAGATAGCAATAGTTTAAAAATAAATTGCCAATGTTCAGTATCTAATGCAGCTGATCTAGTGGTTACAGCTTGCGTTATTTTTTCTTTTTTTAAAAAAAAAATATCTGACTATATGTTTATGCAAATTTTAACCTCTACATGACATAGCTTCATAGCATGGTCCACTAGAATGTGTCATAATAAAAGCTTCAAGGATTGTTGCATGAAAGTTCATTTACACAGTTAAACTAAGTTATTTAAAACTAAGTTAAAACATACCAAATATCCTTAAATTAACAAAAAAAAAATCTTGCATCGCCTTTTGTGGGCTTTAGGTATTACTGTTTGGATATACATTGGATGTAGTGTTATATAATTTTCAAAAATAATGTCTGCTTTGAAATGTAACAATTCCAATATTGGCATGAGGCCTGAGTGTTTGGTACAGTGACTTGGTATACATTGAATAGGCAGTTCAGTTTGTGGGACATTTTGCAATTTGATATCCAGATGCTGGCCTTGTGCCAACACCTGCATAAAAGAGTGGTACATAGATGTCTATACTTTCCTGCCTTCATTTAAAGATATCTTTGTTGTATAAATAGAAAAGGAGTTGTACTATCTTATAATCAAGCTGTACTAAAATACCAGGGAATGCGTTTGCTGAGGAGTACAAATTTAACTTGTGTCACCATAGATTCAAAGCTGTAGTGAAATAGGATAAATCAATAGACAAAGTGCTTCCTAAATTAGCTGATGACTCTGTTAATGAGGGAGTCTGTGGGGTCTTAGTTTCCTGCTTTGAAGCAATGTAGAAAAATGAGGACCAAATCCCCATTTTCTCTGTTTCCCTGAACTTGTCATCTGGATTTGCACTGTAGAGAGACTGAGAGCCAACTGTTTCAATACAGCAAAAATGAAGTCTGAAAAAAAAACCAACAAAGCAACAAAAATATAATAACAACTAAGATCCAAACCAAACTATCCGCATTTTCATTTCAGTGGTATTGTGAAGCACACTGGGACCAGACTGCTAGATGTTCTGTGTCTCCCCCCCCACTTTCGGCGTAATTTAAAACTTACTCTTCTATGAAGGAAAAGTCATTGATGTATTGAGTAAATACAGGGATTATGTTTTGAAAAGAGAAACAAACTTGCTCTGATAAGCTGGTTTTTTTTTTGGTGCAGCCTGGATATATGGATAATTCCACATAAGACATAATTGTTCAGCCTGGACAACAGAGGCTTTGAGGAGACCATATTATGGCCTTTCACTACCTGAAGGACACCCTCCAAGAAAGCTGGGGAGGGATTTTTTACAAGTGCATGCCGTGATAGGACAAGAGGTAATGGCTTCAAACTGAAAACAGTAGGTTTAGATCAGATATTAGGAAGAAATTAGGAAGGTGGTGAGGCACTGGACCAGATTGCCCAGAGAAACTATGGATGCTCCACCCCTGAGAATGCGTAAAACCAGGTTGAACGGGGCTTTGAGCAACCTATTCTGGTGGAAGGTGCCCATGGCAGAGGGTTTGGAACATGATGTTTAAGATCCCTTCCAACCCAAACGTCTATGATTCTATGATAATGCTGCTCAATCATTTCTAATTTTATCAGTTTTCTAACAAACTGCTGTTTTGCTATGATACATTTATTCTTCAGCTCCTAATGAAAATTACTTACACAGCTATGTGTGGCATAAGAAACACTAGTCAGTTCAGTGCCCCTATGCTCAGAGAAGTTGCTTATTTCACTAAGACATATGCTAGTATTTCTAATGTCATAGAATAACTGTTGTCTCATCAAGAGATGTCAGTTTTAATGTTCTTAAATCAATTTTTTCCTTATCCTGAGTCCTTGAAAATCTCCATAGTTTCTAGAGCTGAAATGAAGACTAAACCTTTCCAGTCTGTAGAATTGTAATGCATTATTAGACTACAGTTCTTTTCATTGGGCAAGTTTGTAAAAGAATTATTAAATTCAATGATATGTCTTCAGGAGAAAAAATATTCTTGGTTATATACAGAGTTGTAATGGCAAGTTATTATTTCATTCTGTATATACTGCTCAATATTCAGGAAAATTAACAGCAAAGATCAAAGAAGACTAGAGATGCATTCTAGAGTTTTTATTAGACTTATTTGCTTAAGTCCGTTCAGCTGCACATTAGTCAGTAACAGGCCATTTTGAGTCAAATTACCTACTTAAATGAGCTGGGCAAATGCTGGCTCAATTTAGTTACATACTATGAAATTTGTACATTGAATTATTCATTTTAGTGAATAGTTTGCTGAAGACTAACATTCAAATAGCATTTACCATTATCTTGTTAATAGGCCTTACTGCTTTAAATCTACTAAGAATGCAAATAAATGATAATTCTGCACTCATTAAGGAAATCTCCTGTGACTTACTTTGGTTAAATGCTCCAACAGGCATGTTTAGCACTTCTTTGGGGTTGGTAAAGTTCCAAAAATCTGTAAATTAAAGTTCTGTGGAGTGCTATAAAATATGCATAATGAAGCCCTGGATGTAAATTAAGAAGATTTATATTGCAACATTCTGCTTACGTTATTCAACCTGAATGCTTCACAGGTTTTTATGAAGCAAATAAACGGTTCTTTTTCTTGAAATTCATTTTGAATGGTCACCCCGGATTCATTGTTACATTACTTAGTTCACACATTAAAGACTGAATTGCTCTTTTTAATCTATATATCATGCTAAAGTTTTATTGCACAATACCTTTGAAAGCTAAGTACTCCATCTGTAGTATCAGTACACTAAAGTTGCCTGTAAATATAAGTAGTTAAAATAGAGTTGAAAACTGAAAATCATGCTTATGAATATTCTTCTTTAAACTTATGTATTCACTTGATTCATGATTCCCATTATTCATAGCCAGTGAACATTAACAGGACATGAAAAAGCTTATTTATAATGGTTTTGAAATATTATTTATGGGAAACAAATTGCCATGTATACTAAAACCCCTTGTGGTTTTCAGAAGGAATGAAGCAAAAGAGTTGAACTTGTGTGCAACAGCCACTCAGAGCTGTAGATCTGTCAAAGAAATCACATAAGGATCTGTACCTTAAAAAAAGGGAAAAAACATGAAGAAAGAGACTGTGAGGTGCAGCTGTTTTCTAGACAACTTGTTGCTGTAAAATTTTGTTTTTATTTTTGTTTTTTGTTTTGTTTCGTTTTTGTTTTTGTTTTGTTTTGTTTTCAGGAAAATAGTGTCTTCCACTGTGGAGGATCATACTTCCTATTTTAACACATTACTTCATTGATGATTTAGTTCTAGATGAGTTAAACTAAGTGGTGGTGAGGATGTTTCAGATTTGCTCTGAAACAGAATTATTTTTATACAGAAAAAAACAAGCACAGGATTTAGTTTTAGGCCATACATGCCCCTCTTTACACCTGTAACATTTTTAGAATAAAGACCTACTATAGAATCAACATTCTTTGGCTTTTAGTTCTTTGATTTCTGCTTAGTAGTTCTCTTTCTTTTGGGATAAAACTCATCTGTGGAATTCTGAAAACAGTGGTATGGAATAATGCAATCAAGTTGAACTCAAAAAATGAAGATTTAGCCACAGAATTATTTGTAAATAAATAACAAGAATGTTGTTAAAACAAATACTGTAAATACAATAAAAATTCTGAATGGTTGGTTTTTAAATTTACTATTACTCAAAGATCTTCAAACGTATTTTTAGAATTTATTTTGGTGTGACTAAGAGATTTCCTGAATTTCACGACTATACTATAATTTGTTATATCGTTATATCTCTCTGGTTTATTACACTATATTAAATTTAGGCCAATGTATGTTCAATATACCCATTTTTGTAATTCTTTCTTACTCCAATATTTTTTACACATTTTATAATAAAAAAAATATAATTTACATGTGCTATGCAGATAAAACACTATGGTATTACAGATGATTCACTTCGAATGCCAGGGATTATAAAATGCTTTCGGAAGTTAGAACGAGCTCAAACTTCTAAACTGAGTTTTGTAATGGAGAATACAGGAACAGTTTAGTATTTGAGCTTTTGGATCACATTGCTCTATGATGATAAAGTATGTCTCGAAACAATTAAGACAGTGATGAATATGAGAACACAGAGCTTAATTGAGGGGTACTTTTATAAGAAACAGTGCATGTAGAGCGTTTCAGATTCAGAATAGAAACCCAAACAATTACAGATAGATGACAAAGATAAAACGGTTTAAAATGGAATAGCTGCACATACATTTGCATGTTTATCCATATACTCATTCAGAAATAAGCAATTAACTCTTTTAGAGGAATTAGCAGGGAGCAGAGTCAAAATGGAAATTCAGTGGCAAGAACTACAAAGTCCAATGAGATTTAATCTGGCATTGCATCATAAAGAATAATGTGACTTCAAAAATTGGTTCTCAGAATCAATGGTTTCTGGCACAATTTCCAAACTGTTTGAAACTAAATTATATGAAAGTGGATAGCAGGGCAACACCCCTGGTAGAATAGGAGTAGACCAGAGATGTCACCAATGAGTGGAGAACACTGTATTAATTTAGAAGACTTTGTGCGAGACAGATTTCTGATTCTGATTTATAGACTGGGCTACAATATTCCCACTACAAAATTTCATATTGAAATAAAAATAGAGGCAAAACATAACTTGGATTTCACAATTTTACCGTTAGATTTTTAGATTATAAGCAAGTATACAAATTAATGAAACTGCAGTTGTAAGCATTATAACAAGAACAGCTAATGAGAGTAGTGATCACTTTAGTTCAGTGGGATAGGGATGTAAGTTGCTGTCAGCATACATCTAATGACTTCTTTTGGATGCGTTGATTCTTATTTTCCCCTCCAATCTCAAATATGAATGTTTTCACAGTTCTTTTCACCTCTGACTAATGTCTACGTTATTAAGTCTGTGGAACTCTGTACCATTTAGTTTTGATGTTCCCACCAAGTTCTTCTCTACAGTGAAAAGGGCCACAGTTTTAACATTTCATCTGTTTTAGTCACTCAGGATATTTACAAGGTATGATGGCAGATAGTCACAGAATCACAGAATATACTGAGATGGAAGAGATCCAGAAGGATCATTGAGTCCAACTCTTAAGTGAATGGCCCACACTGCAATTGAGCCCCCAACCTTGGCATTATTAGCATCATGTTCTAACCAGCTGAGCTAGAAAGGCTAAATTTCCTCGAGTGTTTTGTAGCAGGTACTGATTTTCACCTTCCTTTTTCATGTCAGAGACTGACATTAATGCAATAGATGTGAAGTAAGGAAAATATTCAGTAATTTGCATGTATTCCAAATTTCCTAGGCTTAATTTAGAAGGTAACTTCTTGTGTTCAATCTTCTGCTAAAAACTGAGTCAAATGAGATGAGTTTCTCTGGAGTCATATTCTGTTAAGTTTTGAATACTTCCAACAATAGAAATTCCACAACTTTATGGAACCTGTTTCATCACCCTCCTTCTGAAAAATTTTCTATTCTCCAGAGTATAAAAAAAAATTACTCATAACACACATATATGCTTTTGTGCAATTTATTATGGTTGGATTGAAGTATCACATTTAAAAGTAATCAGAGGAAAGCTTATTTACTATGCAGTACTAGAAACTATGGCAAAATTAGACTATAACATTGATCAGTTCCTCAGTGCTAGTAGGAATTAGAGGGGTCTTCTCAACATACTAAGGGTGTAATTATTTTATGTTCAATTAGTTTACAGTGGTTACAGTATTAATCATCATTAATGTATATTAACCAGATCTACATGTACCATGGTCTCTGGAATGTTTTTGTTCTGGTGGTTAATACATTTGAAAGTCACACACTCATTTTTATTACTACCCATCCTAGTTAGGTTGCATAACTACTTGAGAAAATATACGTATTAAAATTACATGTATTTGTAATCCTGCATGATAAGGCAGGCAAGATATTTTATTAATTGAGGCTCATAACTAATGCTTAGATTGTGATATTATTCCATGTACTAGAATGCTAAATACATCATTTAACTTATAATGTTTCCCCATTAAGTTTTTTAAATTCTTACACAGAGTTCAATGTTGGGATTTTACTGAAACCAAATATCAAAAATTGGGATAGTATTTTTAATTTAAAAATGAAGCATCATCTATGCCCTGTAAAAGACTGCCTGACTCCCTTGTAAGCATTATAGATATGAGATGGAATTTTCTTTCATAGTCAATTTATCTTAACTTCTAGTTATTTTTTCTGTTGTTGGCTGCCATTATGATGAATCTGCCAGCTAATGGAGTGCTATAATCTCTCCTTCCTGTGGTGCTTGGCTGCTGCTAGCTAATATTTTAAATATTTATTCTTCAACACCAGCTAATTCCCTTGGACAATTATTTGGCTCATCACTTAGTAAGTCAATGTCATTTACATTACCTGTGTTTTTGTTTTGTAGTTTCTGTCTTTACTGTGTTTCCTTTTTGGTGACCTCTTACTGCTTGTGATCCTTGATGCAGCTTCTGGAATCAGGAGAGATACACAAAGCAAAATAGAAGATACCTGGCAATTAATTGATTATGAAGGGTCCTCAAACTATCTGGTTGCCTGAGGGAAATACTGTATTCCCCCGGAATAGTTACAAGCTGTTGTGCTTTGAAGATTTACAGGAAGAAAATGATATGGGAGATTTTGATTAAGGTACCAAAGGCAGATATTGCTTGAGTAATGGGATTTGTGCCACTCTTTTTACATGCAAAATTCAAAACTCAAGATAACATATGACTTTTGTCATTATCCTTTTAATGAAAACTACAGTATGTGGCTGTGAACACAAATCCTGCTAAGTAAACTCAGGAGAGTTAGTTCACTGTACATTTGAATTCCAATTATTTTGGAAAAAAATAACTAAAGAAGGAATTTAGCCACCAAAAACTGACACAATTTTTACAGTAATTACATTATAAGTACTTTTTTATTTCATTGCTGGACTTCTTTATTCTTCTGTCTGCATAGTGAGAATAAGAATGAAAATCACAAATTTGTATACCAACACTGCCTTTCAGACAAGTATCTAAATGGATTTTGCAAGCATTGGTTGATCAAGTGTGGCAATTTTCACCCAGTGTTCACCCAAACCTCCAGGCATCCCCTGTCCCAGAGGGAAAGGAGAAAAGGCAAAAAAACTGCTGAGAGATAATGGCAAAGCAAACACAGAGTGGCTAAATATTTAGATTTATTACTAACAAGAGAACTAAAACTAAAGGTAATAAAACTAAAAAGTAAGAAATCAATAAGTCTTAAGAACACCTTTCTCCTCCCACACCTCCCTTTTCCAGCAGTTCAAGGGAGCAGGGAATGGGGGTTTTGCAGTCGATTGTTTTTGCTGCCATTGCTCTTGTCCTGTGGGTCACTCCATGGGGTGCAGTCGGGTCTCTGCACCCTGATGGTCTTCCGTGGGCTGCAGGGGGACAACCTGCTCCACCACAGTCCTCACCACGAGCTAGAGGGAGCTCACATCTCTGAGTCTTTCCCCTGCTCCCATGGGGTCCCCTCCCACAGGAGACAGTCCTTGATAGACTTCTCCAACGTATGTCCAGCCCCAGGCAGCACTTCTACTGGGGGAAAAACTTGCTCCGGTGTGAGTCTCCTTCTCCACTAGTCATGACCACAAGTCTCTTCCAGGATCTCACTCCATCCTGGGCCTTTCACAGGGCAACAACTCCTTCAGGCATCCACCTCCTCCTCCATGGGCTGCAGAGGAGTCTCCTCAACGTGATGGATCTCCATGGGCTGCAGTGGTGGGGAATAACTTTTAGTCCTTCCCCCCACCCCAGCTCCGGTATGGAGTCCCTCCTTCTCCTCCTCCAGCTCCGACCTTGGTTTCTCTCACTCTGCGTTGTTATCTCGTGACTGGAATATCCCAACTGTGCAACACTCCTAATTCTTAAATATCACAGAGGTGTGACTATGATTCTTAATTGGCTCAACTTTGACCATCAACAGGAAGTCCCTCCTGGACCTGGCTGTCATTGGCCTCACAGGACAGGGGAAGCTTCTAGCAGCTTCTAACAGAAGCCACTCTGGTAGCCCCCCTTTCTACTAAAATTCAGCTACAGAAACCTACGACATCAAGTCACAGTTACTGTGGTATTGGAACAAAGCACAGGTGCCCTTAAAACACATCTGCCTGCCTTAGAAATTAATTACAGACAGTACAAGATTTTAGAATAGTGATAAGAAGAAAAGCTTGCTTTCAAGAAGGAAATAGCTGTTAAGTGTACTTGTTTGACTACTGTTCTAAGGTTAGTCATCTCCTTGGGTGTTGCTCCACAGTTTTTGCAATGACTGGCAACCCTGGCTTACCAGTTCCTGGACAAAGATAATTGAGAACATTTAAGAGACACTTGAAATGAAATTTAAAACCACTCTTCATTCTTATGTTAACCAGCTACCTCTTCAAAACAAGTTATTATACATTATATTAATTCATTAGAACGTAGAACTTTGGGGTTTTTTTAAATGTATGGTATTTTGAGAAGTGGTATGAGTGATGACATGCAGAATATTAGTAGTATTATTAACTACAGAAGTAATAATAATATCTTAGTATCTTATAAAATATATTTATTGATATGATAATCTATTTTATTATTCCTAAAAAGAAGAATTTGTGTTGGAATATCAGACATTCAAAAGCACAATTTTATTGGTGCAGTGTAAAAGATGAAGAATTTTTAGTTTTGAGCACTACAAGAAAAAACATATCGTACCTTAAAACTTTTAGGAACCCTCAGTTTTTTTCCTCTGGCACTGAATTTCTGTGTGCTCTTACCCATATTGAACCAAAAAAAAATAAATCTAATCTGTAATTGATGCCATGGAATTCTGTGTAGTTTTAAGTTCATTTTTACGACGTATAACTTCATGTTTATGTTGATTCATTATTCACATATGCAAATCCTCCTAACCAAAGCAAAAGAGAGTTCTTATTGACTTGACAGTTTTAGTCAATTAGTAGACAGAAAACATGATAAGCTAAATCTTCTAACCATATTTGGGAAGAGTAGTTAATTTCTAGCTTTAAATTTTCCTTTAAGTATCATAAAAGAAAATCCTACAATGCATTTTATTCAAAATAATTCACATTCATCATTATCATCAGTTATCATTATATGTATGTAGTATACAGGCATCATACTTATACGTCTATACACATAGATTCCTTAATATAACATTGACATTCATTACAGAGGTTCTCACACTCACTATGACTGAGGAACTACTGGTGCCTCACTACCCTCTGAGTAAAATCTTCCTAACATGTAACCTAAATCTCTCCTCATTTAGTATAAAACAGTTCACCTTTGTCCCAAAACTATCTGTCCTTCTAAAAACTCACTATGCTTATTTTTTTAAGCCTCCTTTAAGTACTGAAAGGAGGATGGCTGTCATCAATGTGGTGATGACAGTCATAATAATCTTAAAAAATTTTTTGCACATAGATCAAAAACAGAGCGTCTGTAAAATAAATAGTTGATTAGGGTGACGGCCTTAAGAGAAGAACAAGATCTACCTTCTCAGTGTTTGTCATGATGGAATTAGTCTATCATGGTTGGAAGATTACAGTGATTGTTATGGAGAGTGACAGAGCACACACAACTCCTCAGCAACAATAATCTGAATACTTCCTCTCTTCACTCCTGCTCGGTCACTTTCTATTTATGCAAGTGAGTGAGAATCTTAGAGGAAAAAGGGTAAATACAGTCACAAATTAAGATTTTCCCTCATTCACATCCTTCAAGTTGCTCTGTCTTACTAGAAGAAGGCAAAGAAGAAACGGGGAAAAAAACTCAAAATGCTAACACATTTTAAATCTTGATTTTTCAAGATTTTCAGAGTGTGACTAAAAGATAACAAGAGAACCAGAATCCAAGATTCATTCCAGCTGCTTTTATGGCTCCACATTCCCTTATTTTCTACTGTTTCCATACTTTTTGCTATACAATAAATATCAGCCTTTTCTGATCAAGTACTAACTTGACAAATACATTGAAGAATGTGTTAGCCTTTAAAAGAAAACAAGTAACATTTGTGGAAAGGGAAAAGCCAACATGTGACATACTACCCAAGTCTGAAGTTAGGTTATTAGTATGCCAACTATTTGACTGACCTTAAAAATAGGAACAGTTCAGATTGCTTTTAACCAGCATCAGCCATCACGTCTTATCTTGTAACATCTTTAAAAAAAAAACAGTATGCACAGTATGGCAGGGGCAAAGGTTACTCTCCAGTAGCTTAGGAGCTTGCAGATCTCCTAGTAAAATGCTATTGATTGATAGAGTCAGCATTATGTCATTTTGCAGACACTCTATTTAAAGAATGAGGTCATTAGCAATCTGCTGAAAGGATATAGATCCTCAGTATTTGTTATTAATAGCCTGCAAAAGCGTAATTCTTACACTGTCAATAAAAGAGTAACACATACAGCATTTGTAGACATATACATGCCAACTGTTATGTACAACCCGTTAACAAATGCTCTTGACAACACAAGGCTACAATTCTATCAGGAATCATGTATTTTCTTTAATCAATATATAAATATACAAATATACTCACTGCTGACATCATGATAAGTTGTATATTTTACAATGTCTCTTTACAGTTCATGAAATAATAAAAATACAAATGTTATTTTAAGGCATTTAAAAATCCATACACAGTGACTGTACTA
The DNA here is from genome assembly GCA_013399695.1 of Formicarius rufipectus. Lineage (NCBI taxonomy): Eukaryota > Metazoa > Chordata > Aves > Passeriformes > Formicariidae > Formicarius > Formicarius rufipectus. The sequence continues at coordinate 82,871 of VXAU01003741.1, read as the reverse complement.
AAATTATTAGATAGATTCTTGTATAAGATACCATTTTTTTAAATAATAAAGTAATTTAGGCACTTTATATAAAATAAAATCTTTTACTATGATATCTAGGATTGCCTACTGATTTGTCACAACTTCATTATGTGAAATGAGAAGAGGTTAAATGTTTCAGGCTGGAGTGAGAGAGAAAATGGAGAGCTCAATTTCATTCTTCCTGTTACACTTAGAATGTTGTTTGGATCCTAAATATCTGAAGACTGAGTAAAAAGTCAGTAGACCTTTTGATACAACTCCTCAAGTTGTTACCACATCTGCCAAGTGAACGAGAATTTAGCACAGGTTAGTAACCAAGTATGAACTCCAGGAGAACTGGAGTGCTGAAAAAATTGTTCCTGTGGATGAAACTATTTCTTTAAATGTCAAGAAACACTTTGCTTTGTTTTTTTCCCTTTTAAATGAACAACATAGTAGTCCTGATCTAATAATCTGATACCATTTTTGTAAGACTATTAAGGTTCAGCTTGTTAGCTCCTGGTTTCACTATCATCCAGCTCTGACTTACACAACAGATGACGTTCAACTTGCTACCTTACAATTTTAACTACTTATTCTATTTTCAAATAAAATCAAATTCTTAACACAATAATAGTGAGAGACAGGAGGTGGTGAGTGGAAACTGAAGCACAGGGAATTTCAGCTAAACGTAGAAAATTTTTCTTCACACTGAGAGTGGTCAAATACCAGCAAAAATTGGTCAGAGAAGTTGTAGACTCTCCGTCCTTGAAGATATTGAAATCTAACTGGATGTGGCCCTGAGAAACCTGCTCTAAGTGAGCTGGGTTTGAACAGGGGAGTTGGACTACACAAACTCCCAAAGACCTACTGCAGCCTCAACTATTCTGCAGTTCTGTGATACTCTGACTACATGGATTTACTCTCATAAATAAGGAACATACATTGTGCAGGTAAAGAGAGAAAACACGTGGGTTGAGTTAAAGACAGATTAACAAGTGAAACAAAAGCTGTGCACACAAGGAAGCAAAATAAGGAATTAATTCAGCACATTACATGGGAAGGCAGGTATTCAGCCATCTCCATGAAATTTACCAATTTTCAATATTTGGTTTTAAAGTTTGTTAAATATTGGTAACTCTTGTGTGTAAGTGGAATATGAATTAATGAGTGATTCTAGATAATAGAGAAGCAACAGATATGATGGAGTAAATGCACTAATAACAATGGAGCTGTTTATCAGCCCCACTCCTTCTCTTAAGAAGTTGTGAGAAAGCATAGTCATGAGATGAAAAAAGAAGAGCTTTGAGAAGAGCTAAAGGCAAACTGAATTTTAATTAGACAATCAAAACAAAGATCAACATGTACCTCCTGTGAGGAGAAAATGGGCAATAAATAGATATGATCAGATTGCTGCATCTGTTCTTGTATTTATTCTACGTGTATTTGAATAAATAGACTAAATCTCCTATTTAAGTAGTTTTGTTTCTTGATAAAGGCTATGTTCTGTGTCTTCCCTATATTGTGCTTCATCATTTTTTTCATCTTAATTGAGTTTTAGTGATTTTGGACCTGTGGCAGTTTGTGGGTTTTAAACTGTTTTTTTTTGTTCATTTTCGACAGCCTCAGTCTTCTCAAGCTTTCTAATGGGGTTTTTGCTAAGGATTTATTTGGCTTTCCTACTGTTTGTTTGTTTGTTTGTTTTTTTGGAGGGGGTTTGTTTGTTTGGTTTTGGGGAGGTGTTGTGGCTTTTTGTTTGTTTTTCTTCTCTTTTATTTCTTTCCTGTTGGATCTTTTCCAAATTATTCCATTCTTTCTGTCAAACCTGAAATACTTGTAGGCACTGATGTCTTTCGTTTTCAGGAGAATGTTTTGCTTCTGAGGTTTGTGAGCTCCCATTTACATTTGCTGTGGTCTTTAAGCATTTTATGGCTCACTATCTCCCTAATAGCAGTGAATCAAAGCCTTGCTTATACTGTCTTGCCTTCTACTGTCCCAGGGAAGAGCCTTGCCACTTTAAGACTTCAGCGATTTTTACTTTTTGACCATCTTCTCTATCTTTTTTTCTTAATGCTTTTATGAAGGTTTTATGAGTATGTTTCACAAATCACTGTACTGTGAGAAAGATGGACAACTCTAAAGTGGTGTTGCCCCTGCATGGGGAGATGGTTCCTTTGTTGGAAGCTGTCACATGTACTTAACTGGGAGAATTTTTTGTAAAATTGTAAAGGAAGAAAAATCTGCAAGGTTAAGAAAGGTGATCTTGTAGCATGATCAGAGATAAGTTGAGAAAAGAGTATGACCAAAGATTTTAAGAGTCCAATGGCATGTCTTAAGAGTATAAGCATGATTAATAAAGCTAACAGTGGCATAAATTAATTTTAAATTAATTTAAATTTTTAAGTCATAAAAATGTACATGGCAGTGGATGCTGTGGGGCCTTGACTGACTCTACCTTAAGCCACATATGGCCAGTTACAGCCCAGTACATCACAGACCCACTGTGGGACTGAGCAAAGTTGGTGCTGCATCTGTGAAAAGATACTTTATAAAAGGCAGTAACACCAAAGAGCAATGAGGAGTGAAGGGAAAAGTGTGAGAACCAGACTTGAGCACACCCTAGATGGAGAAGAAAGGGGAGGTGATGCAGATATGGGCCAGGTATTGCTCAACAGCCTGTGGAGGACTCCATGACAGAGCAGGTGGACATTCCCAAAGAAATGTCTGCCAGTGAAGAGCCTCTTGAAATATAAGTTTGTTTCACAGATCAGAATTGTAAACCAGTAAACACGTATATAAACAATGTTTTTCCAGATATCTTTGATCACTGTTGTATTTATTCTAATCTCCTATTTTTCAAGGCTTCATAAGAGTATTTTTAAAAGAATGTAGCCACAAATTTACTGAAATGAACAAGGTTTCACTTCTAAGACTAATTTTTTCATTTTTAAAATTGGTTTAGATACTTTGCATTACTTTTTCCCCTCTGACTGAGTACACATCTAGTAGTCTTAGATGATAAAATTTGTAAACTACTCCTGACACTATAAAAGGAAATTTTACTCCACCCACAAGTACATTTATGAATTCATATTCAGACACTTCTCTAACCATTAGAGAAAACTGAATAAATAGAATTTGTGTATTTAATCTATCTGGTCGTTCTTCATTATTTTATGTTGAGTTAAGCATTGTAAAGCACTGGATTATTTAATTATTACGTCAGAACAACTCTGTATGTGGGGGGAAGGTGTCAGGCCTGCAGCCTCATAGCAAAGCACACAGCAGCCCCATTGCAGAGCTGTCAACCTACAGATTCAACTAGCAGCCCACCCAAGCCATGCCCACTGGAACCCTGACCCAGCCTCTGACTGGCTGCGCTGCCTCTCGCTCTGGCCTGGAGCTACAGAGTGGTCAGTGAGCTGGAGGTCCCACTTGGGATGGGGGCAATGCTGGCCAGACCACATAAATGCAGGGGCATAGAGTTTACTCTCTCACATCCTTCTCCATCCATCAGCATGTAAGGACTCTCAGCAGTAACTATTTTTCTCTTATTCTAATCTCTTTCTTTACTCTTTTCTTCCCCCTCTTTTTAGTCCTGTTTCTTCTCTTAATCTCTTTCTTTTTTTACTCTCTTAATTTCTCATTCTTTCCTCTTTCTTGATATTTTGGGTGATAAAACAATGGGTTGTATTTTACTAAACTCTGTGATTTGGTGTACGCTGGGTCTTTTGTGGAATGTTTCTTTTCCTTAGTTGTATGTTAACCCTGTGAAACTTTAGCCAAAATGTTTACTGTTTCACTAAATTTAAATAACTCTCTTGGGAAATGTATGCAATGTTTATGCAATCTAGAGGTATTAAGAACCAAAGGCCCTCCAGAAATTCTGTGGGAACTGTTAGAGTCTTAAATATAAGTAAAATGCCTGGGCAAGCACATGGCTTTAATCCAGACTCTTACAAATATAGATTTACATTTTTAACAATATGAAGCTTATTTGCTCTGCATTAGACACAAATACTTTGAAAACAGGCTAAAACAGACATAAATGGGCCAAAACACATATTTTGCACAGGGAGCGACTTTATCTTCTGGCTGACTTCTATCAGAAAACTATTTTGTACATGTTCTCTGGCTTGTATAGAATGCATGCAGTAATGAGGCTCATCATTATCATGCTATTGTCATTTCAAAGCATTCATATGCAAAAATTCACATTAACATTAGTTCCACAAGTTTTTTCCACATAAATAAAACAATTAATCAGTATAAAATGAATGTTTCAAGTCACTGGCAAGGAATGAATTCACAGACTCCTTGCAAGTAGTACTACCATAATTTTACTTTCTCCATTATGTAGGTATGAAGATTTTAGATGTATGTTCTGGTGTACAGTCACAGAAAAGGAAGGGAAAATAGAGCTTATACAAGCCATTTGCTTGCCCTAAGGCAGGATCAACTGTGTCTTCCTCAGACCAGCTTAGAATATATTTATAGTTTTTTTTAATATTGATTTACATAGTTCTGGAAAATCATGGCTTCTCTGAGGCTATATATTTCTTTGTTCCTGCTGTTAAACCTTTTCAACTCTCCATAGGCTTCAAAGAGGTTTACCTACTTATTCTTGAAAGTTCATGTTCTTTTCTCATTCTTCACCCTAAGCATAGCAGGCATCAGCCATTCAATCTTTCTTCAATGCTGATGTCTTTCTAAGCCTCTGATCATTCATATTTCTGTCTCCTAACTACCTCCAGCTGATGCCTAGAACTAAATGCATCACTCTAAATGAGTCTTACTAATGTGAGAGGAAAAGATTACTTTTTATGTTGCAAATGTAGCATGAGATCTCCCTCCTGTGCAATATGACATTTCAACTTCTGTTCAGTTTGTATGTACTAAATTCCCAGATTGCCTCTGAACTACCACTGCCTGGCTTCTTAGTCCAAACTGTATGTAAGCAATTTATTTATTTTGCTTGGGTGCAGTGTATTATACATGAGTTCTGCACTGCTGCCTTCTCACTTGTCACTCCTCTGTCTTGGACTGCCTATTCTAGTCCTCTGTCCTAATGCTCCCCAGAGCTTCACTTCACGTGCTACCTTCATAAATGTTCCCTTTATTCTACCAGTCATAAAAGTAATAGTAAAAATATTTCATTATCTTGCAGAGCCCTTCTTGATAGAACCCTCCCTTTTGACAGGGAACTACTAATAACTGTTTTCCAAATACAATTTTCTACTGGTTTACACCCCTTTTATCTGCATCATGCTCTCCTAGCTTGTTTATCAGAATGTCACATCAAAAGAATTAGGAAAGTGAAGTTATGACATCTGCAGCTGCTCTTCTCTTTTTAGAGTCTCCTAACATGTTAGAGATTGGTTGACAGTACGTGTTCATGATAAATCCATGATAACTGCTTCTCATCTCTTTCTATTTCTTTGAGTAATTAAGGGAGTTTGTTCTGGTTTTATTATTGCAGGCAAGAAGTCTATAAATATAAACATGTGGTTCTTACCTTTTAAAGAAAAGAAGTATGTTTCCATTTTTATTTTTTGAAATTTTGAATGTCCTTTGAAATGTATCCAGGTGCTAAAGGTTTTATACCAGTTGTTCTAGGGATCTGAGACTAAGGAGTACATAACCTGTTTAACCTGCTTTCTTCTGTTTACTTATTTTCAGTGCTTGGCATTGTAATTCTTCTACTTTTTTTTTTTTTTTAATGTGTCACATTTATAAATAGAGTTTCTTTCTTTCTTTCTCTCTCTCTCTCTCTCTCTCTCTCTCTCTCTCTCTCTCTCTCTCTCTCTCTCTCTCTCTCTCTCTCTCTCTCTCTCTCTCTCTCTCTCTCTCTCTCTCTCTCTCTCTCTCTCTCTCTCTCTCTCTCTCTCTCTCTCTCTCTCTCTCTCTCTCTCTCTCTCTCTCTCTCTCTCTCTCTCTCTCTCTCTCTCTCTCTCTCTCTCTCTCTCTCTCTCTCTCTCTCTCTCTCTCTCTCTCTCCCTTCCCTCCCTCCCTTTATTGAAATATAGCTATAATATGCTAAGACAGCCTCATCACAGTGGCTTTTCTCAACTTTCAGGTACATTATTTCAGCTTTCTTATTTGAAGTCTCTTCTTTGAATGAAGAGGATTAACAATAATAATAATAACCTATTATGATGTATGTAGAATAAGCAGATGAAGTAATTTTGTGATTTAAAAATTTCATAGAATATTACTCTTTTTTTTTTTTTTTGAACTGGGGTAACTGTTTGCACAAGAGTTAAAACTGGTTTAAGATTTGCATCATCCACATATTCTTCAGGTGACTGAGACATCTGTCTAAAGCAATTCAGTATTTAGTAAATAGGAACTGCTTATTGTTTGCCAGGTAATTTGATTTCTTTCTGAAGTTACAGTGTCTAGAGAAAAAAACCCATTCATTTATTTAAGGCAAGACATTCTCTAATTTAGTCTTTTCATATGCAACACAAATATTAAATTGAAGGTATTCATAGTTTTAAATAAGCAAAAATGTTTCCTGAGATACTCATATAAAACCAGAAACCATACAGTTACATCCCACATCATGTTATCAAACTGTATTCAGAATTTAGGATTGAAAATGTAGAAAATACAGTTAGGTGTTTAAAGACTATGGTGTTATAGGAAAGTAGTCTGGTTTCATACTAGAGACAACATGCTTTAAAACAAGTATATTGAGGTAATATTTTTGGAATGTGTATGAGTCTGAGAAACTGAGAGCTATGAATTTTTTATATATTTAGAAGTATGTGAAATTGATTGCAGTCTTGGAGCTCTAAGAATAAAGAATATTTCATCAGAAGATATAAAACAAGGAATAATTTAGTTCAAAGTTATTCTTCTGTGTGTGTACCAAAACAGAATCAAGAGTCCCTGATTGTGGGAGATGGTCTGAATCCTGGTTATAGAAATAAATGTTGGTATTTGTTGTATTCTGACTTTAGAGTTATCTATTTTATAATTTACTTATAGATTTTTAATCACTTTTGCAACAGTAATCTCTCAGAAAATGATACACATGTGCACCTCTAGGATATTTGAACACTAAGACCTAATCTCAAGTAGGGTATCTTCATCTAGAATGTGAGCTGAGTGAAATATAGATACCTATGTTCAAATTCACAAATTCAAATGGCAAATTCTACTTCAAGAAAAATAAACAGGGATTTTCCCCCACCCCTCGATTCATCTGTCTTTCTGTTAATTCAGAGCAGTTGCTGTCCTGTACATAGTAAGTCTTCTCTGGAATGATGTCAAGCCCCAGCTGAAACAGCCAGTTTAAAGCACGATACAGTTTCAGAATTATATGGCATCCAGTCATTTGCATTCAAAGGGGTTTATTAGCAGTTCATGTTGCAATAACACCTGAATTCATTTCAGGCAGAGTTAACTTAATCCTACACAAATTGCTGGCCATATCTGATAATCTGTTCAGAGGTATGAACCAGTGAATACCTCTGTAAGAGGACAAATAGACTCAAGGAAATATATCACTTCCAAATCTACTTTTCTGCTCTATTTTCCTGTGCATTCATATCTAAGTAAAGGTAACAAAGGATTTTCTTCCCCCTAAACTTTTCTGAAGTGCTGTTCAGCGAAGGCCTAGCAGGTTTCTTACTCCAGTAATTTTGCATCATACCTTTATTTAGTTAGTCAATACAAATACATTCTTTGGACCTTAATCCTAGAAACATTCATTCAGCTGCTTTTGCTAGTGACAAGCATTGATAATGAAATCTCATGTAATAACTGTAAACTAGGCATATGGAGAATATAAATGCTATGAATAAACTTGATAATGATGTAATTGACAATATAAGGGACAGATAATCGTTTTAAAAACTGTTTATTAAACCTGCCAATAACAAGAAATGGTCAAACTGCTATATGACTGTTGCTGTAAACTATATATTTCTGTCCTATCTAAATATATATATAGAACCTTGTAGGTTGGAAATGGCCTTCACAGGACAAGTTGTTCAAAGCAGTTGGACTGCAAAGCAGTTAGAGCAAGCTTTGATGTCATTTTACCCTTCTAGTTAACCCACTGACAGTTTTCTCATCCCTTTGCACTTAGTTTAGGCATTGTGGGGAGTTTTGAAACAAAAAGGAAATATTAAAATCTCAAGGAACAAAATTCCTGAAAACTAGTATTTTTAAGATTATATTTTGTGTCTTAGAGGGGTTTTCTCTTATTTAGTAGTTAGGGATGCCTGCACACTCCCCTTCCTTGTTTTCCTCCCTGTTCATGAACATGTCCTTAACTGATTGCTTGTTACTAAATCTAAAACAAACTGCTTCAGTACAGGTTTGATTAAAAACACAAGGGTTGAACATTTTTTCCTGTGACAGATAGCAATCAGTGCTTTGCTATGTGCTTGTGAAGACACCTGTGTACAACTTCCAATTGCTGCAAAGACAAGTCAGATGGCAGGAGCATGTGGTGGTGGTGGTGCTCACAAGCTGTGTGACTTTAGTTGAGGGATGTTCTGGTAGGCTTGTAGATCACCAGATCTCTGTAGGCGTGAGATCTGGTGAAGCAGGCTTCACTCCAAAGTGGCAGGCACCTGAATACAATTGCCATTAGCAGCTTCATTGCTCCTTAACACTGTGGACAGTGTCTGCAAACAAATAAGGATGCAGTTTGCATAGCAGAGGCTGCGGAACTTAAGAGGAGTCCTGAGAGGAGTGATCAAGACAATATCAGAATTGCATCTCCAGACATTGGAAGAGCATACTTCAACCTGCTCTGGGAGCTACTTGGCATGACCCCATGGGAAACTGTCCTGGAGTTCAAAGGAGGAAGGGAGAATGGGCTAATCTTTAGGTACACCTCTTCAGGGCACAGGAATCATCCCTTCCTCATAAGCAAGCAAGACAGAAAGCAAGTGGATGAACATGGAGCTCCTGACTGAACTCAGACATGAAAAGGAAATACACTACACAGATGGTGGAAGTAGGAACAGGCTACATGGATGGAGTATACAGACAACAGTAGCCCATGTAGTAATGTAATAAGGAAGGACAAAGATCAGCTGAAGTTGACACTAGAAAAGGAAGTGAAGGGCAGCATAGACTTCTTGAAATATGCTGTCACAGAGTCACAAAATATACCAAGTTGGAAGGAACACACAAGGATCATAGACTCCAACTCTCAACACTGCACAGGATCATCCTCAAGAGTCAGACGATGTGCCCAAGAATATTGGCAAAGACTACTCAAACTGTGTCAGGCTTGATGCTGTGACCACTTTCCTGTGGAACCTGTTCCAGTGCCCAAACACCTTCTGGGTGAAAAACAATTTTCTAATGTTCAACAGAAACTTTCCTTGACACAACTTCAGGCCATTCCCTTAACTGGTCACCATAAAGAAGGCATCAGTGCCTGCCCCTCCTCTTCCCCTCACAAGGAAGTTGTAGCTCCCCTCAGTCTCCTCTTCTCCAGGCTGAACAGGCCAAGTGACCTCAGCCACTCTTCATGCACCTTTGCTTTCACTATCTTCATTGCCCTCCTTTGGACACTCTAATAGCTTAATATCTTTCTTATACTGTGATGCCCAAAACTGCACATGATATCCCAGTGCAAAGCAGAGCAGGACAATCCCTTCCCTTGACTGTCTGGGGATGCTTTGCCTGATGTCCTCCTGGACATGGTTGGCCCTCCTGGTTGCCAGGGCACTGCTGACTCATTTTCAACATGCCATTGACCAGGACCCCCAGGTCCCTTTCCACGGCACTGCTTTCCAGCATCTCATTCCCCAGTCTGTATATACATCCAGGATTGCCCCATTCCAGCTGCAGAATCCGGCACTTTTCCTTGTTGAACTTCATATGGTTGGTGATTGCCCAGTCGTCTAATTTCACAAGGTCCCTCTGCATAGGCCCCCTGCCTTTGAGGGAATCAACAACTCCTCCCAATTTTGTGTCATCTGCAAACTTGCTTAGTGTTCTTTCCAGTCTTACGTCCAAGCTATTTACAAAGATGTTGAAGTGCACAAGGCCTAAGATGGAGCCCTGCGGAACCCCACGAGTGACAGGGGGTCAGTCTGAAGAAGGAAGGTTAGAGATGATTTGGAGGCATAGTGACAAGTGTCAAGGAAAAGGCTAAGGCCTTGAATATTTTTTGCTTCACTTTTCACTGGTAATGCTTGTTCTGTGGCCCTTCTTTTTTCCTGAACCTCCAAGTACTGTTAGTGGGAATAAACCACTGCACACTGGGAACTACGAGAAGAAAGAATTAAAGGATCACTTAATCCACATGAAGGTATACAAATCTGTAGGACCAGAGGACAGACAACCAAGGGTGTTAGTGAAGCCTAGTGGAGCTATGTTGGCTGTCACCAATCATCTCCATATTTTCCATATGCCTTAGAACAGTTTCCTAGATCTGCTCCATGCACAACAGGAGATGTGCTTTGGATAGCTGGGCTGAGGCCAACAGTATGAGGTTCAATAAGGCAAAGTCCTAGGTCCTAAACTTGGGTCACAACAACCCCATGTAATGCTGAGGGAGGAGTGGCTGGAAAGCTGACTGGTGAAAAAGGACCTCAGGGTGCTGGTGAATAACTAGCTGAACATGAGTCAACAGTATGTCCAGGTAGCCAACAGCATCCTTACTTGTATCAAAAATAGTGTGGCCAGCAGAACCAGGGGAAAAGTGATCTCCCTTTGCTCAGAACTGGAAAGGCTACAGCTCAAATACTGTGTCCAGTTTTGGGTCCCTCAGTTCAAGAAAGACATTGAGCTGCTGAAGCATGTCCAGAGAAAGGCAACAGAGCTGGTGAAGGGCCTGGAGCAAAAGTCTTATGAGGAGCAGCCAAGAAAGCTGCAGTTTTTTATCCTAGAGAAAAGGAAGCTGAGGAGAGACCTTATTGATCTCTACTGTAACCTGAAAGGAGGCTGTAGCCAGGTGGAGGTCAGCCTCTTCCCCCTGGAAACTAGCAACAGAACAAGAGGACATTGCCTCAAGCTGTGCCAGAAAATTTTGAAACAAATATTTGTCTTATCTGAGGCAAATTGGACAAATTTCACTTTACCATTGCTTTTGCAAATTTATTTGGTTTTTGTTATTGCCTGAACAATTTTAGCTTCTGTATTTCCCAACTTCTGTTTTCTTGCGTTTGGTGTTTCCTTATAATACACAAAAAATTCTTGATATTTTAATACACACAAGTTTTAGAACATCTGCAGAAAAAAATCAAGAATGCTTAAAGTGCCATTGATTATCTATGCTTAACACTGTGCTTTATTTAGTAAAGAATAGAATGACTCAATAATGGGTCATAGGTTCCAAGCTAATTGATCTTCTTTCTTCCAATGAGATTGCTTTAAACAGTAGTCAGTTCTGTCTGTACTTGGGTATCCAAGTGAAAATATTGAACCTTATATCTTACATCATCGCAGACATTTATAAGCAGAGTTGTAAAACTAAAAAACAACAACAAAACCAAAATCAAACAAATTTTAGTCATTCCATGGTATAGAGAAAATAACACTAAAAAAAAAAAAAATAAAGAATTCTTGATGCAGTATACTGCTGTGGGAGAGATCAGGCAAGCAGAAAAGTTTATTTTTTAAGCATAAAACTTTCTGTTCTGAACATCACAGGAAGCTTCACAAGTATAAATTATCTGTCCTGTAATAAGCATCAGGGTCACACTTTACTTGAGATTCTAAATTCATATCATTATTCTAAAGTGTGTGTCAGAAGAAAGATTCATTTGCTATGTAGTGAAGGAGCTTTTAGGAACTGCTTTTAAGTGACTTTGATTAACCTCAACAAGCTCTTAAACTACTTCAATGTTAGAACTTTTGAAGAAGGTGTAAGATTCAATAAATGAATAAAGGGGGAAAAGAATCAGAAAACCATAGCAGCTATGGGTAGATTGAGTAAATTAAAAAAATTGCAAACCAAAAATTAATAGAATTATCATAAGTTATAAAATTCTTAAACAATGACAATCATAATTACATACTTTTAAACCTTTCTGAATAAAATGGTCCATTAGGAAAACACATTTATATCTAACTATATACAAACATACATTTACATATATATGATCTTTCTATAATTTATGAACTTTTGATGTGACTTCAAAAAGTTAAAATCTAGAAAAGGAATTAATGAAGGCACATTGATGAACATCAAGTTCATTGAATGTCAAATTGTGTTATTTCCCAAAAGTTAAAATAGTACTTAATAGCCTTTGATGCAGCAAAATAAAATAGATGTTTACTTTGATATGCATGTGCAGAACAAAGATGGCTTTGAAGTCTGTTTTTGTGTACTCCTTTAGCAGCGAAATAGTGACATATGATCCAAAACTCAAATTATTTGAAAGTAAGAAAGCACATGAGACCTAAAAGGAAAAGTAGGACAATTTTCTTGACAGAAAAGAAATGCTACCTCTAGTGTCAGTGATGTTAATTGACTACTTGAACTTTCCAAGGCTTTAGGTGATTAGTTTGTTTAACCTAAAGGATAATATTGCCCATAGACTTTATAAAGCATAAATGATATAGAACAATAATAAAATGTAGTCAGAAAAGTGACTGTTCATTTATTTTGTGTATAGGTATTGTTTGTCAGTAGATCTATTGTCTGTCAGTAGATCTTTGAGAATGCAAGCCACCTCCAGAAAGCAATATGTAAGTATGTTCCTTTCCACATTCTGGAGAGGTATGCAGAATTTTATATATCACCTTGCATTAATTAGCATGTTTGAAAACTTTAAATGCGTATTTTAAAGGATATTTCTCATTAAAAAAAAAAAAAACAAACTAAAAAGAAAGCAGAAAATAAATCTCTCTACTCTTTTGTTTAGATATGATCCCAAAACTTTCTGTTCATTATTTCTCTACCAGTAGTTCAGATTTGGTAATAAAACATACTTTTGTTTCAAATGCCTTTGTTAAATTTTCTGATGGCAAAATTGCTCTTCAGATTCTGTGCCTCTACAAACTTATTGCAAATCAACAACAATTTCACATCTCATTTACACATTTATGCATTTTGATGACAGATGAATGCATGAAATTTTTTTCACTTTTCTTATGTCTCTATATACAAAAATATGAAATTATGTTTCTTTGGAGAATCTTTACTGATTTTGTTCTTCTGTTTAGTGGCATTAATGCTTATCTTTTGGTTCTCGATCAAATTGGCCTGCAATAGAATAAAAGGAACAGTATATCTTAATTTGCAAATTGCACTAACCTCAAGATTTTCTCTTATTTCCTACAAATACTGGTAAAATATGTTTATTCCTTCTGTCTCCTAGAATCTTGCCCAGTACTTTGAGATTTGATAAGAAATTGGTGGTTCACAGATCTCAACCTGTAAAAGTCTCTCAGGCTACTTCTCTGTTGTCTTTGGCTGTGGTGCTAGTGAACATCTGCATCAAATGATGCAGATTTACTCCCTTCTGCCATTGCTGTTTTTATTCTCTACCCTTTTCCTGACTTCCCACAACTTCTCACCACTCCTGCTGTCTCTAATGAACAAATGTCTCCCTATGAACAAAGCCTTTCCCCATTGTCTCAAAGTAACTGCTCTCCCATCTAACAGATGTGGAAATTCTTCTGAGTCCTAGTTCCCAACGACCCTATCTGTGGTCTGAGACCTGAATATTCAGTGACTGTCTTGAAAGACATTTCCCAGAACAGTCCCAGTCTAAAGTACATCAAGAAGCAAAAATACTCTATCTTCACTAGTATCAAATTCATGAATATTTCCCCAAACTTCTGAATAATCTATCAGAATCAAAATATGCATTTTAAGCATGTGCATGCCTAGAGTACATCTGTTGTTTTTGAAGACTGAAGCAGAAAGAATGCTTGAGTAACAGTTTTGAATTAGAAGCTCCTAACAAATCACAAGCATGAAAGAAATGGTAGATCAGCGTTAGCAGTGTGTGATTCTGTTCCGTTCTATGGTTCAAACAAGAAGATGAATCATGCAAACACAGGCAGGGAAACAAATGAAGGAAGGAGATGACCTCTCACCATAGTGGGAAAAGTATAAGCTTAATGTTACTTCCTTGAAACTTTTTCATGTTTCCATTATATATTGCCAAGGAATCAGTTTGGGCATTTAAGATTAATAGTAGACAATTTGCTAGGCAGTCAGTGTGCACAGTGCCATTCCCAGTAGATTCAGTGGTGGGTTAATGTCCTTTCTTCCAAAGGATGCCAGGATCAAAGTAAACTTCTAACAGTTCAGCAGTACATAGAACAACAGCTACTTTAGGATTTTAGGTAAATCCTCTCTTCTGAGTGGGCTCTTGGAGGCAGCAAGTAAACTCTGCTGGTAAAAACTGAAAGTTCTGTCAATCTCTGACACAGATGCCTCTCCAACCATGACTGGCATGTTGCACAATGGTTGCCACTGTGCCTTAGCACTGGCCATATATGGATTCATTTTTACCTTGTCTTTTCTGCTGTTTACTTTGCTGCTTGGCAAACCTGCCCAGTTTTTGCCACTGGAGAATAGGTAGTCTGTGGATGAAAGATATACCAAATACACTTAGAAGAGGGGATGGTAATTTCTTGAGAGCAGGAATATGTGTCATGATGAATCTAAGGCTAGAGGGGAATGTGGATGAAAGAAGGGTCATGAAAGGGAAGAATATGCACACAAGTCACTGTTTCACAAGAGTCTAACCTTGCAAACACACTACACAACAAAACAATGAATAATTTGTTATTTCTATGCTAAAGTGAGATGACAATAGAGATACACCTCTAGATAAATCTTATTCAGGCTTATTGAATATATTGAGTCTATCAATTTTGTCAGCTGTAAAGTCATTTAAAAGGAAAATATTCATATATCTTATTGCAGCAAATTAGAAGCTTATCTTGGAGGAATCATATGTCACTCAGACCCCAAACTTCCAGGCCATGAGAATTTCAAATTTGAATAAAAAAAGGTCCCTCACTGAATGCAATAGTTGCATAGTTTGATAATCTTCTAAGAGTCTAGATTGTCTAAGTACAAATGAAAACAAACCCCTAAATTAACTCAAAAAAAACACTAAATTCATTTTCAGGTACACAAAACAGACAAGGATACATCCCATGTTCAGTAAGAAGAAGCCAAATGTAAGGATACTAACAGTGGAAAAAACAGCTCTATTTTCCAAGGAAACACCCAATTGAAGTGCCCATGAGAATTAATAGAATGAATGACAGTCAAAATGAAATTGCCATAAAAAATGTGGAGTTACACATTTAAATACATAAGGATTTGGGGTAAAGAAAGGGGAAGTGAAAGAGGAAGAAAAGAAAAAGAAGAAAAGATACCAAAAATATATTCTTTAATCTTAAATATTTTAATAACTTTCATAGTGTGACTGTAAGGGATGGTCCTGTTCAGGGCTGAGTTGGACTAGATGATACTTGTGGGTCTCTTCCAACTCCACACATTCTGTAATTATATGATTTGCTCTGAAAGAACATTGTGAATGTAAAGTGAGCTCTTGCAATGCATGGTAGTGGGGGATAAATGGGAGAAGCCCTGTCACCTGGATGTTCTTACCTATGTAGTATATGTGAAGGTAGCAGTACACTTGTTTTAAGGCATCTAGGGCTACCTGAGATTCCCTGAAGTATCCTAGACATTTGTACATATTACTTCAAAAGTATTTGTCAGAGATCTAAAAAAAATCCTAGTGATTATTTATATCTGGAAGACTGAGAAAAACATTTTTTAATTTTTTTTTAGTCTTGGTGTAACCACTTCATGAAACCATTTTTAATTAGTCTTGAATACAGAGTATTTTCATGTCAGAAGCAACAAGGATACAATTACACAAATGAAATAGTGGAAGGGTGAATCAAGTACAGAAAATATTTAGGATGTGGCATTTGAACTACATTTCTCATTGAATGAGAACTTTTTCAAGAAAATGAAAGTTACATACATTGCAATGAAGGAAACAAATCAAGGTTTGCAGTCATAGTTCATATCCTAGTAAAAGATCACTATAATAAAAACATGTTAGCAGTAGACCAAGGTTAACATTTCATTTTAAACTCCTAGAAAATTACTTTGATTTAAAGTAAAAGATCTCAATGAGATGAAAAGTTAAATAAGAAGATTATGCTATCTGAATTCTCAACGGAAGCTATTGTCCTACATAATTTATAGCAAGTTTTTCTTTGATCTTTTATATTTACTGAGGGTATTACTAGTGAATGCAAATTTTAAAGCTAAAATACTCCCATTAATTCTACAATTTGTACATAAGTAATTATTTGGATTTAGTTTATATTGAGTGAATGTTGTAGTAACAAACCAGTTATTAAAAAATAAATCTATTCTTCTAGAGTTACTTGCAAAATCTGCCTACAAGGTTTCCTTCTCAGTATTTGGATCACATTCTGTAGTTATGACAAACTTTCAGTTAATTGAAAATTAAACAGTCACTATTTTAAGTTAACAATGTACCTGATTCTTGATCTTACTGCCATTTAGGTTTCCACATACCTGGTATCCTTGGGAACTCTGACATAATGGACTTACAGATTTGTTGTGCTTTTTTTAAATTCCCAGATTAGTATGACAACAGAACATTGAAGCTTACAGCTGAAAACATTTAGCTTTACTTGATAACTGAAACGAAACAGAACAAAAAATTCTTAAAACAACTAAAGACTTTGACCCAGGCTTGGCATATGGGCAAGGAAATTAATGAAATCATATCATTCCATCACTGATGGAAACACAGGCTGGTAAATACCACAAAATACTTTTCGTTATAGGCACATCTGAATTTTTGTTAGTTCTCATAGGCAGTCAGCAGCCAGAGGAAAAATAACTGTATATGATTCATTAATTTTAATCAGAATGTAACATAAAAGACTAGAATTTACACAAAATTGGGCATGGATTCTGTGCCTTTATTTCAAGGAAAAAAAAAATCCCACAACCAATATTAATGACACTATCTGTTTTCTCGTTAGTGTGGACATTTGGCATCTCCTTTTACTCAGATGTCTGGCATGGATTTTGTCAAACAGGAAGTATCCAATTTTAAAAGTGCTATTAGAGAAAATGAAAATAAAGGAAAACTTAGTGTTAAGATCCTTTCTCTTTTATTCCTTGGTACATCAGAATGCTGTCAGGACTCATCCAATCTAGCTGTGCTCAGATGATTACATATGTATTAGCAGCTCCATTAGTCACAAACTTAATCTAGCTCATGACACTGGAGGCCATGAACAGTTCAGTAACTGAAACACATGGTCTTTTTTTTTTTTGGAAGTTTATGTAGCAAAAAACATTCTTATAGGGCATAAATACTTGATTTGAAAATTAGAGCTTCAATCTCCCTAATCGTAAACCTTTATAAATGAGAACACAGTTCTCCTGAGTGGACTTTAGAGACTACAGCACCGGAGATCAGAGTTTGTGGTTGAACAATTATTTGTACAACATCAAAGAAGATTGTCTCTGAGACAATTTAGAGGGGCAGAGACCTCAGACAGAAATCTTCCTCCAGTTCAATACCCCCAGTTCTCTCCAATGCAAAGAGAAATCAAATATGCCAGATATAAGTGGGAGAAAATAACTTTTTACCAAGAATAATGCCAAACAACAATACTGATAAAACTGCATTAAGCTAAGCAGAAAATTCCCAAGCTCCCACCCAGTGGACCAAAACTAGATGGCAGCCAGCATCCCCACACCCATTAAACCTGGCAGGAATGGTTTAGAGGGTCAGTGCCAGACTGAGGCTGCAGTGCTAGCACAGGCAGTCGGAGCAGGGCTGCAGACCTTCAGCTGACTGGAAGGACCCACCAGATCCAACAATGAGACCTGGTCACTGCAACTTCAATGGTGGTTGTAATGCTGATCTATCAAAGCGGTGGCATAAGGCCTAGGCAGTAAAAGTCCTGTGGAGTGTGGTCTTTTTCTGGGCTCAGGAGAGATAGGAACACTTCTGGTACCACCCCTAGGCCAGGGAGTTCTTCATTGGATGATTAACACTGGATCCCAGGACATTTCAGGCGTCTTTGACACCTTTTAACATGTTACAGCTGCCTGTTATGTCAGCACAGGTGGATCCACTATGACCAACGGCAGAGATGAGTATCTTCAGGCTATGTGTGGGAATTGTCCTGATGCCTTCCCAAGAGGCTTATCACAGTTGAGCAATTTGTGTGAGGACAAAGAAACAACACCTAGTTCATAACCTGAGGTGGCAAGTGTGCAGAGCTTCAATACCTGAATTGTCTGAGTCATCAGGGTTCCAGTCTTTTCACAGTTTTGGATACATTCTTCTCTAGTATAATAAGTATCCCCTTTATCTTTAGTCCCTTCCCACAGTCTAAATTAGTAGGCATATCTGGGGAAAAGAGAAGGTGGATACCAGAGTCTTTGTGTAAACCAGGGCAAAGATGCAAAATGCAACAGAACAGGAAAATAGGAAAGCAGTTCAGACTCTGTCTGAAAAGTTGCTAAAATGTATATTTAAAATTTTAATATGGTGTATTTCTTCTGGAGTTATATTGGATTTCTCTTTCTAGCAAACAAACTATGCTAGTGAAGGAGAAGAGAGTAATATTGATAATGTCTGTTAGATATTTCCCCTGTATTAATAGCCATTCACTGTCCCTTTTTCTATGCTGGATATATATTTTAAAATGAGATAGCTTGCCTTAGTTTTTAATCAATAGCTGTATTTGTAAATTGCATGTTTTTTTAAATGGCTAAAATAAAACATTCATAGGGAAAAATAGATATCTAATTGTGTGAGAATTAGATGTGTTCCATCATTTTCATAAGTAATGAGCACTTGATTCTAACAACGGAAGTAAATTTTATTAATTATTAAGAGTAGGATAAAATGTAATGTTTTATACCAGCTTAATAGCATAACAATGACTTAATGCAGAAGCCAGTTAAACACCTCACAGCCACCCTCTCACTCCATGGCCACCCTCCAGTCTCCACTCCATCCTCCTCCATGCCCCACTCTGCAGTGGGATGAGGAAGAGAATTGTGAAGAAAAAAACCAAACCAAAACAAAAAAAATCCAAAAAATAACCAGAAAAATTTATGGGTTGAGATAAAGAATTTACTAGGAAGGGGAAAGGAAGGGAAAACAATGATTATAAATAATGATGATAATAGACATAATAAAATAGAACCCAAATTATGCATAATGCAGTTGCTTGCTAACTGCCAACAGGTGCCCAGCCAGTTCTGGAACAGCAGTTCCTAGCCATCTTTTCCCCTAGTTCATAAATTGAGCATGATACCTTGTTGTATGGAATATGCCTTTGGCCAGTTTGGGTCAGCTGTCCTGATTGTGTCACCTCCCAGCTTCTAGTGCTGCCCAGGCTACTCATTGGTGGGGTGAGGCACTGGAAGCCCATGACTTTATGTAGATAACTAAATCATCAGTGTGTTATCAACATTATTCTAATCCTTAATCCACACACATCACTTTACCAGCTACTAGGAAGAAACTCAGGTCCATCCCCCCTGAAACCCAGCACAGTATCCAGCCCTTATTCTACACTGTTTATGTCATGCCGACATCCAGTGCTTTCAAATACTATCACCCCTCCTGTCTTTTCATATTTAAGCACAGGCATCATTCCTTTAGTCTACGGACCATTCCTCTAAAATGTCTATTGAGTTCACTAAGTTCATTACTTTGGACTCCACCTGTCAAAATCATCCTGTGAAGCAGTAGGGATGTATGTGATGTTGGACTTTTGCGTGATGAAGCCAATTCAGATTCTATCATCAGTGTACTTTACCTCGTTTCATCAGAATTTATTATTCATTAATCTGGATAATTTTTATTCTAATACCATTATTATTGCATGTAGCAACAATAGTAGTGATGACATACAATATTATACAGCAATTAACACCACACAATTCAAATAATCGGTTATTCGTAGAATCAGATCCACTTGAGCTACACATTGAACTTTCCTATCCTCCCTAATTAGCCATGAAGTTCAGAAACAATCCCATTGATGGGTTTGCCTTTGTCTGAGGTGGAAATGGCCCTGACTGGCTTCCCCGATATATTGTTTATGTGCACTACAGGGACTTTATTCCCTCTTATGGTATGTAAAAATTCTCAAGAACTGATTTAATTAGCCTGAAGGAGAAGGATGAGATGGAGGAAGGTATCTTCCTCACAGATTGGCTCTCTGAGGAGGAAAGATAAAAAGTGTAATTATTAATAGTGCCCTATAGATGGCTCCTGAATACAGATTTGGATAACAATGCTGAGTACAAATACTAGATTAATGTCATGACCAACAGTTTTATCATATCACAAGTCAGTGTTACAAAGTATAACAACATGATAACCTTAACCCAGTACCCAGAGATGATGAACAACACAACAGGGAACATATACTTCAAGTAAGGTGTTACATGACAACTGAGAACATGTGCAAAAGCTCTGAGAGCAAATAAATCAACACTGTTGGCAGTGACTATTAAACTAATATAATGAATGCTTATAATAAATTTATTTTAACACACTCTGGTCAGATCTGTTATTATCTCAACACTTCCAGCCCTATGTTTGGCTTTAAAAAGGACATGGTTTAACCCAACACCACACAGATGCTTGCTTACTAATCCCTGCCTCAGTGAGATGCGGGAGAGAATTAGGGGAGGAAAAAAAGTAAAATTCATGGGTTAAGATGTAAGCAATTTAATAGGACAAAGAAGGAAGGAAAAATAATAATAGAATTAGAGTACACAAATCAAATGACACACAACGCAATTGCTCACCAACCAAAAACAGATGCCCAGCCAGTTCTGGAGCAGCAGTTCCAGTCAATTTTTCCCCTAGTTATTATGCTGAGCATGATGCAATATGGTATGGAATATCCCTTTGGCTAGTTAGTTCCAGTTGTCCCGACTGTGTCACCTCCCTGCTTCTTATGCCCTCTAGCCAATTTACTGGTGGGGTGGTGTGAGAAACTAAGTCCTTTACTTAATATAAATACTGCCTAGCAAGAACAGAAACATCAGTGTGTTATCAAAATTATTTTCATCCTATATCCAAAGCACATCACTTTGTGAGCTTCTAGGAAGAAAGTCACCTCTATCCCAGCTGAAACCAGGGCAGAGTACAAAGAGCTAAATTCAGCAAACACTACTAAACCAGAATTGTTTAACTACACTGGATTTAGATCACACCAACACAGCGATGTGTGACTTCTTCATACCTTCTGAAAACATCTCTGACAAAGTCTAATTCAGCACAGTCAGATTCCTGGTTCTCGAGTCCTGTCACAAGCTGGGTGCTGGAGTCCATACAGAACTTCTCTGGGTGCTGCTCTGCTGAATGGAGTCCCAATAGAGTCAATAGAGTCCCAAAGGTGTCTAGTAAATAGCAAGGTTTCCGCTTCAGGTTAAAGACCCTGGAAATACTGACTTTTATAATTGTCTCAAACTTTCAGTCAAAATTTGAGTTAATTGTATCAGCATTCATTAAACCAGTTTAAAAAAATTTCTCAAATAATTTGAATATCTTCTAACCAGTCTGGTGACTTACTTCTTTGTCAAGATGTAGACCACAAAGTTTGAGACATGATGGTGTGAAAAGTAGGTTATATTTTTAATTTGGTTGAGTATACTTTAACTCAAGTAAAGTTTTTACTCTTTGCTAAAAAGTGTTTAATTTTCCAACTCCCAGCTATAATATAGTGCTCGGTATCAACAGTCTCTTCTATTTCTGGAGTCATAAATGTAATGAGTCTTTATCTAAAATGTGACAGTATTGCCAAAATGTCTTAAGAAAT
The DNA here is from genome assembly GCA_013399695.1 of Formicarius rufipectus. Lineage (NCBI taxonomy): Eukaryota > Metazoa > Chordata > Aves > Passeriformes > Formicariidae > Formicarius > Formicarius rufipectus. The sequence continues at coordinate 61,061 of VXAU01003741.1, read as the reverse complement.
TTTCTTATGTTTTTGTTCTAGAAATTCCAGAAGGGAAAAGAAACAATAACAAAAGAATAGGAACAGAGTTTCACATTTTAAACATATGGCAGTTGTCTAGAAATACTTCTGTCCTGGTTATAGTAGCCAGGATCAGTTTGTCACTATGTGGGTGTGTATTCTAAACCCTCTATGTCATTTTTCTCATGAACTGCTCGCAGTGGCCTATTTGCAGCAGCTACCTAAGGCACACCCAACCCCTCAGGCTACAGACTGGGTGTTTAGGAACTTCTGTGGGATAAATAAGTTTTCCTGCCTTCACATCCACCTGAGGGGTCATGTCTGCTAATGGGCCATTAGGGATGCCAAAAATATGCCATGATTCACCTCACAGAGTAAATCACCCATTGTGAAACTCTCCATCCTGGGGGAGAGACTGGGCGTTCCCATCAGAGCCCAAGCAGAGATAAATTTGGGGTTTTGGGACTGGGAGCTCTCTTCAGATCCAGAGGAGGACCAGAGCCTTGACTGGACTGAGACTACCATCAGACTGCAACTATCATTTTCACCAGCATGTTTCTTCCTTTCTTCTTACTTTGTACTCAGGGGTTCCTCGTGATGTTCAGCACAGGGATTAGTGAGCTCCATTCTGCTTGTGCCCCACTGTGCTGGGCTGTACATCTGTTTTTTTTGTGGCACAAACAAATTTTCCTTCTCTATCAGTGTATTTTGTGATCTTTTATGGAATTGTTATTCTGACTTGCAATCCCATTCTGAGTTGGTTTGATTTCTCCTGCCGGTTTAACTCTAAACCAGCACAACTTCCCACAGTATTTGGGAGAAATTTAGCATTATGCTGATGCCAGAATCTTGGTCTTATTCTCATTTCTGATAACGTGTATGAGAATTAAAAGCTACTCATTTAAGTAGTTTCCAAACAGATTATTGCCTATCATGTTGCAGCAACCTGAGTTGTACCATCTAGTCTTCATAGCTCAAAAAAAAAAGAATGAACCTATTAAATGCAGTAAGGTTTAACAGATCAGAGCCAATTGTGATTTCGAGGAGAAGAAGGAAAAGACTTTTTTGAGTTTCATTTTTAAGCCGTGAGATCAACAGAAAGCATATGAAAAGCATTGGAAACAATCATTTGAATGTAAGAAAGCCAACGAACTAATTTTCATATCCATATCAATTTTCTATCCATTCAAGCACTTTATTTTTTCTGCACCCAACTATCTAAAGATGGAAACTAATCCAAGTGGGGCCTCACAAATGTTGAGAAAAGGACAGTAATCACTTCTCAAAGATTTTGTTAGTGGAGCCAAATATGCAATTATATTCCATCACTGCAGCAGTGTGTGTGTTTACTTGTTGACCCCCAGAAGCCACAGCTCCTTTTCTGTCAATATACAGTATGGATTAAAAGACACAGTTATGTAAGATTCTTAGTAAACATCTTTGTAAATCTTAATAATTATGAACAGTCTGTCCTGTATCTGAAGTAATAATATCAAAACTCTGATGCAAAATGGAAGTATTTGTCACAAGACTGTGCACTGCTCTTTTTTCTCTCATTTCTATCTTCATTTTGTGGACTAAGGTATCTGATTCAGGAACTGGTAATTCATGGAGTCCACAAGGATAAGATACCCTCATTAAGGGACAGGAATCTGTCAATATTTCCTGCAGTTTGTCTAGAAATTTTCTGGTTGCTGAGACTTCTTCCTGATGGGCTTTCAGGGTGCTTTGGGCCTTCAAGAGTTTTCTGGTTCTGCTCGAGAGAGTGTTGTGTGTCTTCTGGTTGTTACATGTTTGCCAGGGAATTTAGAGCAGAAGTTGTTCTCATAAGGATCTTTAAAAACAATGGTTTTTATAGAAACCTTTGCTGAGTCTCAGATAAGAAAATTTTCATCTGTTTTTTGAAGATACAATGTCACAGTGAGATCCCATGGATCTATTTTTTTTTTTAATCTTTTTAACAAGATTAGGAAACCATATGAATGTATGTTCTTTTCATATGACAGGTTCTAAAACCTGCTAAATTGTCATAGTCCTTGAATTGCAATAACAAATAGGATTTAGTGTAACATGACAGAATTAGGTGGCATTTCATATTTTACACAGTTATTTCTGGTTTACATTAAATGCAAAACACTCAGGATAATAAAAAATTAAGAGGATGAAGCATTCATTTAATCAAACTGTACATACATACATGGCATGTAAATTCAAGCTGACTTCTGATTTGGCTCATTGCAACTGCATATATGACCCAGCTCCATATATTATTAGAAGTCCTTTAAATCAGTGTTTCATTAAAGTTACAAGTTTCATTGAAGTTGTTGTTGTTGTTGTTGGCTGGACTTCGCGAACGAAGATCCTGGGATAAGCCTGTGCAATGGATTTTTTTAAGTGAGGCACAGGGTGCACGGAACTGGCCCCACTCCTTTTACTCCCGAGGCTCATCTTGCCACGGCCGAGCATGCTCGGATGGCGACAGCAAGTTCCTCCAGGATTCGAACTAGTGTCCTCAGAGGAGGAGCTGGCTCCACAGGCGGGGGCCTACGCCACTCGGCCAACGCCCGCCACCTCTTAAGTGTAACATATTCATTGAAGTTACAAGCTAAAAGAAGACCATAGGTTGATTGAATCCTTATCATGATTGAATCCTTATCAGCTGTGTAAATATCTTAACAGGAACTAAAAATAAGATCAGAAATGAGACGTATAAGAACAGCAGAAATAAAAATTGCTGAGGTTCAAAGTGCTAGCACTTGCAAAATCAAATTGTATAAGTGATCATTTCACAGAATGACTCTGATTTTGAGACAGTATAATTGCTCATATTTAGGGATACCAGTAAATTTGCTAGAGTCCATCCCTGCTAAACTTTACTTCCAGGAATGCTGAACATTTTAGGTTTTGCAAGAATAGTTGAGAGAAACTATTTTGCAGTACAGAACAACAGAGTTTCTGACTGGGTAGAAACTCATTGACACCACAGCATTACAAAGAGTAGCTTAAAGAAAGCACAAATGCGACCTCCCTAAGGAGAAAAGATTTAAAAAGGACTTTTGTTGCTTTTATTCACCAGAAGGAGGGGAATCAGCCAATCAATGAACCAGAAACTGTATATCTGATTGAAATTCTGTGTTGAGTCTCTTCAATAATTCCTGCAAACAATAAAAAGCAGCTTAGACTGGTGAGTGGAAAAACAAGCTTTTGATGTCAATCTTTCTTTTGGATAGATAAGCTTGACTTTTCTAAGGGAAAGGAGAGAGAAGGTAAATTCAGGTCCAAAAACAAGTGTAAACTGTGGCACAATGCTATGTTTTCTAATAATGTGGGACTTAAAATCAGTATTTTAAAACATTTATAATAGTCCTCTGTTAATAGTATAATTATTTTTCCAGATGATTTGAAACCTAGCTATTTGATTAAAATGACAATTTTATCTTTAATTCACCTGCTCTACAATACTGCAAATAATATATTATTGTTATAATTATATTTTTTGAAAATACCACTTTCTGTCATAAAGTAAGTCTTGCAGATAGTGTAATTTCACTTGCACTATTAAAGTATGTAGTTAATAACAACAAGACTGAGTTGCAAAATTTAATTTGGGTGCTATGATAATTCATTTAAAAAGTTTATACATATGCAGAAGTAGAAACCCACAGGAAAGAATTCAAAATTATTTTTCAATCATTTTCAATTTATTTTAAAAGCAGTTTTTTATTTTTACTGATGCTTATCTGAAAGGTGTTTATTGACTTTGAAATGTGCATGCTAATTCTGAACATATTAATTTTCAATTAGTCTTTTTGAACCTTTTTTGTTTTTGTTTTTGTAGATGGCTAAGTACTGTAAAATTAAAACAAACTTGCATTTTTGAATGAAATAAAGCAATTAAGGATGACTCAACCTGATTGTTTTTCCTGTTTCTTTCCCCTTCATTATACCACAAATTAAAGTAACATCTCAAGATTATTTTTCAAATCACCTTCCCCACAAAATAATACCATTTTTACTTACTTTTCAATAATGATCCATATTACTAGTTTTCTTTTTTCCTTGAAATAATGCCAGATAATAATTGTACAGTGACCTAATGCCTTGTGTCAAGCCCTGCTAAAAGGAAGAAAAAAATATAAGTGGATAATTTTGAAAATAACATACTCTAACATATTTTAAACTGAATAATAGAAAATGTAAAAAACTGGTTTAGTTTCTTAGTGTACTTTCATTAATTCATTAATGGGATGTTACTAAAGTAGTTTAACATTGAAATTACTTTGGAAGCAACAACTTCCATGTGCTTTTTTACATAAATTGGTAAGCAACAGTACTCTAACTCTTGTTCATCTCTTACTTCTAATTATTGGGAATTTTTTAGGCATGTATGCTATTTAATGTGTGTTACCTGGAGGCTCTTCTAGATCTACATGTATTCTACTTTCCCTTAATTGCTTCTAGTAGTAGAGTAAGAGACACTCAGGGTCTCTTATAAAACCTGTGGAAAATCTAGCTGTATTGCACTATGGCAGTAGTCACAACTGGGATTTTGGGATGGTTTTCATGATACATACCTTCCTTCACCTCATTTGCCATTCATTAGTGATTAACTTTAATTTTGCATTGGAGTTGGTTATATAATAACACTGTATGAATTGTATAATATTTTAATATTGAATTTTAATTAATGACAGTAATTTGAATTTCTATTTCTTCAAACAAAGGATGTACAAGTTGTTTTTTTGAGTTTTTTTTGTTGTTGTTGCTTTTGGTGGTGGTGGTGGTGCTGTGGGTTTTATGGGTTGATTATGTCCAGGGGGATGATTTCTCCTTGAAAAACCAACTAATATTAGTGAGTCTGAGAGACCAGTTTTCAAATCCAAATTTATGGCTCAGCATTCATTTTCAGCAGAGACAGCTTCAAAACATATTTCAGTTGTGAACATTTTTTTACAAAAATTAAAGCGAATTCCTCCTTTTAATTGTAATTAATTAATAATTAATTATCAGTTAAAAATACGAAGTCCAAACTTTCTTAACATTAGCATTTCTAATTATATAAAGTTCAATTTTTACTGAAGGCTATATAGAAATTTAATTGCTTTGTAATAACTTGTGATGTGTATTTGCAGATTGATTTCTTTTTACTTCCTTGCTTTATTTACATAATTTTGCATAACGTAGGTTAGGGTTCATGTTCTTCTGTAGATTTTTTTTCTTAATAATATCTAACACTGAGTTAGATAACTTCAGCTGATTCATGTATTATTCTTTTTAGTCTTGTATTATGGCCTTGTGTTGGGTCTGGCTGAGATAGAGTTAATTTTCCCCACAGAAGCCCTCATAGCACAGTGCTGTGCATTGATAGCTAGAAAAGTTTGGCATCATACCAGTGTTGTGGCTGCTGCTGACCAGTGCTGGCAAAGCATCCGTACTGTCTCCCCAACATTCTATCCTCCCACCAGTAGACATGGGGCAGACAAATCCTGGGAAGGGGCACAATCAGGATAGCTGACCCAAACTGATCAAAGGGATATTAGATAACATGTAATGTCACTCAGATATAAAATCTAAGAAAAGGAGGATGAAATGGTGGGGCATTTGTTACTTACAGTATTTGCTTTCCAGAGCAATCAGTATAGTGCGGAAGCTCTGCTTCCAGGCTGGACATTGCTTGCTGATTGAAAGTAGAAAAAAAGATGGGATTTTTTTCTTTGCTTGTGTGAGCACAACCTTCATTGCTAGTTTAGTCAACTGCCTTTACGTTGACCTGTGAGGTTTTTTTTCATCTTGTTTTCTCCACTCTGTTCTTGATGAAGAGAGGACTGATAGAGAGACTTGATGGGGGGGGAACCAAACAAAAATAAAACACACACAAAATGGGGATAAAATAATTTAGACTTTGTACTCAGTATCAATCTCAATGACTTGCTTTCCATAAACTATTATATGTTCACATTTTAAATCTCAACCCTTGTAAAAACATAAGGTAAGTACAAGACACAGATGTTAAAAAAACTGAAGTTTTATACTGAAGGTTAAAATCTTAGGAAAATTTCATAAAGCAAGTATATTTTAAAAAGTTTCTTTTATTCTTTTCACAGACACTTTTGTGCTAATAAGTAAATGATAAACATTCAGATCACTTTCCTTTAATATATCGAATCCTCTACAAAGCATAAAAAAAAGTCTTCTACAGAAAAAGGATTATGATAGGCAATTAAAAACGTGGGGAATGCTACAAGAAAATTAAGGTTCCTGTGTCCAAGTGGCAAATAAAACTTTACAAGAAGTAGCATATGACTCAGAATATGAAAAACTTTTAGATTATTTCCATGTCTTTTTTTTTTTTTTTTTAATAATTTGAAAGGTATAAAAATTTCAAAGCTGTAAAAATATATATAAAATAATTTACATTCAATCTAATGTCAGGCAAATTCATAGATGTAGATTACATCTTGTCTGATCACAGTCCAAGTCAGACATTGTCCCATTTTTGACAGATATCCATGGCAAGGTTAGAATATTTCATTCCTCAACCTGTAATCTGTGTTTCTTGACTGTACCTTGGTATTGGAGGGTGGGATAGTGTAGAAAAGACAGAAACCTTTGGAAAACAAACATTCTTTTTGTTTCTAAAGTTTGGCTGGCATATTCCTATGCAGAGAACAAAACAAAGGTAAAAATACAGTGCCAAGGCAAAAAAATTCCTTGAAAGATTTCCCTGGTGTTACACAGCAAGGGAAGAACATATGGTTAATTCTTTTCATGGTCACTTTAAGCTCTCTACTGATTCCCTAGGCATGTTTGGTTTGTTTAACTTTTCTTAATTACTTTTTGTTTGTTTGTTTGTGTTCTTTGTTTTATTTTGGTTTGGTTTCGTTTTTTTAAATTAATTTGTAAGTTATGATCTGAAGTGCAGAATCTCATCTGTAAACAGAAGTGCTGGGTACAGCTCTCCTCTGGGAAGATAATATTGGGCACATTGTGTGCCAAAACTCCATGAATTCTAATGAAAGTTATACGTGCTCTACTGGGACATAAACACTGATTGCAAGGGAACTGTTTATTTTTTCTTAGATTATTAGAGTATATTCAAAAAACTTATCAAAACTAGGTACGAAAATTATTTTAAATATAGCAAGTACTGAGGACACACTTCTGTTACAGATATTTGTATGCTTCACAACATGTTCAGATATTAAATTAATCTGTTATGCAATGCATAAAAGAAGTCATATGTGGACCTTATTGAAAATAGATGGACATCATAGGTCTGATGCAGTGCTCATACATGTTTTGATCCATTTGTTCTCCAGAGGGATGGGCAGAAAAGTATTATAATACAAAAGACATGGTCGTGTCAGCACAATCATGTTCTTTCATTACTAAGCCCTGGCTCAAAATAGGGCTTATTGGTGTGAGCAAATACACATGCTATGGAACTTTCCAGTTCTGTTTCTTGTGTTTTAATCATCCAGCACATCACATGTACCTGTAAATAGATCTACAGTCCTATTGTAAGCAATTAAGGTGCAAATAAGATCATAAGCCAAAGTTAATAGTATGGATTTTATTTAACTATAAAATGTGAGGTAGGGAGATAGAAAGAAATAGAAAAGCAAGGAGAGAGAGTGTGAGGGAGAGTGGAAGTGAAACAGATTAAACAGAAGATATTCACCGCCTGTGGATCCAGCCATGTACTGCTAGTCCCTCTTCAACCTGTGTTTCTTGCTGGTGGAAGTCCTGAGGTGGTTTAAAACTTTTCACTATTTATTTTATTTATTTTCACTAATTATTTATTTATTTTCACATTTTAGCAAACAAAGTAATTAATTCTCATTGGCTGCCAAGTTCTCTTATTCCATAGGTTAAATGATTCCCTCGCTTCTAGTGCTAATTAGTTCCATGCTGTCTTTCTCTCCCTTTGAATCAGTGGGTTTCTTGAGTCCTTGTGCTGTGAGTTGGTGGTCATGATCTCCCCCTGCAGGAATTACCTTTTTTCCAGTCCAAGTTGATTTCAGCACAGTTGCTGAGTTGGCTTTTCTTGTCCATTATCAGTGAGATATTCTTCTCCCCCAGCTTTGTTTACCTTCTCCCCCTAGGCCTGAGAAAACACTCAGATAATAGTCCACCTTTATCTTGTCTCAAGTTCCTGTCAGGTGGCTTAATTTAACAGTCCAAGTTCCAGGTACCCACAGAGGCTTATTCCAAGGGATGGGGGTGGGGAGGTGGGCTTTGATGGTCGCAGATGCTGTCTGTCCCATAGTTTGGGGTGATCTTTATTTGATCTTTGTTTGACCAGTGATAGGCACACAAGCAGTTGCTTGTTTACACAGTTTGCCGCAGTGGGATATTTTGTCTGGCTGCATAACTCAGGATGTGCAAGACAGATCTTGGCTCCCCAGGTCTGGAGTTAGCACTATCCTGTTTCACTCTTCTGGTCTTATAGCAAACTCCTTCTGAGGTAACAGTGTTTGAGACATGTAACTGAGCTCTTTAAGTCCTTACAAGTGTGTCCACTTCTGAGTTCCCTGTTACAAGAGAGTCTTGGAACTACTGCTGGGAGTCCAGTGAACAGCCACTAAGGTGGTGAGTGAACTGGAGCACCTCCCATATGAGGAAAGGCTGAGAGAGCTGGAACCGCTTGGAAAAGAAAAAGCTCAGGTAGATCAATGCATATGAACACCTGCAGGGAAGGTGCAAAGAAGATGGAGCCAGGCTACTTCCACTTATGCCCAGTGACAGTACCAGAGGCAACAGAGACAAACATAAACAGGAGATTATCCGCAAACATCAGGAAAGACTTTTTCACTGTGAGGGTGACTTAGCTTTGTTACAGGTTGCCCAGAGAATTTTTAGAGTCCACAACGCTGAGTATATTCCAAAGATATCTGTACATGCTCCTGTGCAGCCAAATCTAGGAATCCCTACTTGAGCAGGCGGGTGGACCCAATGACCTCCAACCTGTGTGAGCCTTTCATTAGGTTAGCCTTCTCTGCAGTGATTCAGTCCTTGAACATCCAAATCTGGTCCCACCAGTCTCAGTTGCAGTGACACCTTAAACAGCATAGGGAATATAGTTCTTCAGCATTAATTCTTTTATTATTTATAATGTTATAATTCTAAATGCATGTGAACAAGATTTAGATATATCAACATTCAATGAAATATATTAAACTAACACAACTGTAATAGAGTATAAAATGTGGACAGTAGATATCATTGAAGTATAACAGTCAATACAGTTATTTACTTCTCATCTGCTGCAGGAGGTTTATTCTTAGACACTACTTGACTGCCATTGAAAGGCTTTTTGCATCCTCCTTTGAAGCATCTGCTGGGAGACATCTATTCAGCCTGTTACATCTGGATTGTTCTCAGTAACTCCAGTCTATTTCATACAGATATTACAGGAGTTGTTATTTTATGCNATGACCCACCTTCCTGCCTGAAACCTTTCCCCGCCAATATGTTAATCCCCTTATCCCTGTTGGCCCAAAGCCACACAATACCTTTTCCCCCATTGGAGAATCTGAACCCCCTCCAAGGGACTATAAAAAGTCCCTGCTTCCTGAATAAACGCTCTCTCTCTGCTCGGACCTTCCCCAAGCTGCTGTGGTGTCTTTGTCCTTTGCCCAGGGCTCTGGCACCACGTGGCCGGGGGGGGAACCAGGGGAGAGCACCCCCGCACCCTCTCCTAGATGCATGGACTAAAAGCCTAGCCTAGGAGACTAACATCATATCGTTGCGGCCAGTCCCACCACCAAACACTCCAACGAGGCTCATCACCCCACATATATCCAACCCGGATACCAATGAGAAAGAGCTTGGATAAATACGTGCAATTTTTGTTTCATCTGTTTCTTTTTTTTTTTTCCCTCGTGACTAAAGTCCACTCATTAATTTTTTGGTAATATCCTATTATATTTTGCTTGTAAAGGAACAAAGTTACATGTTACTTGAATTTCTAGTACGTATTCAGATTTTGCCAGAATTACTTGTCATCTCTGTCAGACTTGCCTTTGTAAAAGGAATTTGAAGATAGTGCCTACATATAGCACTGAAGTAGTGCCTACATATAGCCACTACTGTAATTTCCTCAAGTCTATCATCACTATAAATATAACAAAGATGTTTTACTTTGCTCCTACATGGTATTTTATTTGATTAAATATGTTGTTAATTCTTATATGTGTTTAAAAGAGTAGCTGATATTTCCAAAAGCACTTCTAAGTCAATGAAAATATAGATTGTCTGTGAAGTGAAACTGTAAGGTAATGAGTTAAAACTCATGAAAGACAAAAAGCCCCTTCTTTTACTAGTTTGGGGTTTTTTTTATTCCTTTCCATTTCCCCTTCAATACTATGAAGAATTCTACCAACTGATGTGTGGATTAACATTTTAATTTCGCTTTTATACAAACTCTCAACATTCATGGATACAATGTTATGACAACATATTTGTCTATAATACTGCAGTCTCAGCAAATTGTTGGTTCTGGTTTGAATGGGTTCTATCTCCCTACAGACACCCTCCTTCCCCTAATAATACTGACTAGCTTTGTGGAAAATGGAAGTAAATAACCTGTATCAATTCTTCAACCTAGAAATAATTATATTAATGCAATAAACATGTTGACAACAGGCATTGCTATTGTTAACAAAGAGCAAAATACAGACAAGAGGTTCTGGCAATTCATGTGAATTCAAGTCTCTGGAGGACATGACTTTTCCTGTATCTGGTTTGGATTATAAAAATGAAGGGTGTTTTTCTTTTATTTTCCTATATTGAAAAATAGAAAATATGTCTTTCTCTGTAAAGCATCTCACAATTTAAAGGACTAAAACTATAGTATGTAAAAATTAGCTATTTTAAGTAAAAACTTAATGTCAATTTATGAGAATAGTGTAAAAATTAAAAACATTATCCTCATTTTACAGAGTAAAAATGGATATTTAAAGGACAGAACTGCAGTATAGGAACTCATCTAGGCAGAGCTGGGGACAGAAGGGAAGAAAAACAGCTCTTCAAGCACAATGTCATTCTCCTTCTGGTATCAGCGCTGAAGTGCTTTAGGGAGTTCATGGAAAGCTTTGTTTCACCACTCGTAAGAAGAGCTGCATTTTCCTCTGGACTGACAATAAAGGACACTAAATGCAAAAAATATAAAAGGCAGTCCTTGACATTTTAGGGATGATTTTATATTTGTCACTTCTACATATCAACTTGTTGAGATCTATGGCTTGGGCTTAGCAAATAATATTAATGCTCCTGTGTGCATTTGACCTACTGCTCTTTGAGTGATTGAGATAAATTATATGCTGAGGGTCTTGGACATATGTGGTAAATATTAGCCTTCCAAGAGATAGAAGTCTATGTGTGGGGGATGCTGTGCTTTCATAAAAGCAGTGAATCCATGGTGCAGATGGTTGAGATATAAATAAAGGTAAAAATGTGCTCTGAACTGTCAGGTGCCTTATTATTTTGTTGTTGTTGTGGTGGGGGTGGGGTTGGGGTTGTTTGTTTGTTTTGTTGTGGTTTTGTTTGTTTTTGTTTTTGTTTTTGTTGTTGTTTTTTGTTTTGTTTCTGTTTTTGTTGTTGTTTGTTTTTGGAGTTTTTTTTTGTTGTTGTTTTTTTTTTTTTTTTTTTTTTTTTTTTTTTTTTTTTTTTTAAGTAGTATGTGGAATGGCATATAAAGAAATGAAGTTGAAAGAAGTTCATTCCTCACCATAGAACTCAGTAATACCTTGTTATTTAAGCCATGTTGGAGAGAATGTGACACATCACGGAAGCAGGACTGTTCAAGCAGTTGCTCTATATCAGCAAATCAGATTCCAAGACCCTGGCTTGTACCTGTTAGTCAGACAATCTGAAAACCAGCGGTATTACTCTGATAGATTCAAGAGACATTTCATTCTGTTTTGGACTAGGCTAAAACTCAGAAGTCTGCAGATTAACTAGAAGAAGTAGTTGTTTATGAATGCAAAACAGTAAAAGAAATGAAGATGTAGTATAGAGTTACAACACTTTGCAGGCAAGGAATTGAAACAGAATACCTTACATTCCATATGGATAATCTCATCATGCATTCGGGGCTTGTTTATTTTTCTTTGTTTGTTTTGGTTTTGCTTTTGTTGGTTTTGTTTGGTTTGGTTTGGTTTGGTTTTGATGGTTTTTGTTTGTTTGTGTGTTTGGTTTTTAGTTTGTTTGTTTTTCCGTGCTGCACTTCCTTTCTGTTTTGGCAAGTGTTTCGGTCCAAAATGAGAAGGCTGAACAAACTGAGTGACCTCAGCCGTGCCACATATGGCTTCCCCTTTGGACTCCACCATCTTCACAGTCCTCCTTTGGACACTCTAATAGCTTTTTTTTTTTTTTTTTTTTATTGCAGCACCCAAAACTTCGCACAGCACTCAAAGTGAGGCTGCCCAGTGCAGAGTAGAGCAGGACAATCCTCTCCCTTGACTGGCTGATGATTCTTTGCCTGATGCCCCCCAGGACAGGGTTGGCCCTCCAGGTTGCCAGGGCACTGCTAACTCATGTTGAACTTGCTATTGATAAGGACTCCTCCCAGGTCCCTTTCCATGGCACTGCTTTCCAACATCTCATTCTCCACTGTGTACATTCTTCCAGGGTTGTCCCAGATGCAGAATCTGGTGCTTCCCCTTGTTAAACTTCATCTAGTTGGTGATTGCACAGCCCTCTAATTTGTCGAGACCTCTCTACAGGACCTCTCTGCCTTTAAGGGAGTCAACAGCTCTTCCCAACTGAGTGTTGTCAGCAAGCTTAGTATATCTTCATGTCCTGCATTCCTATTGTTTATGGATGTTGAGAAGCACTGGCTATAAAATGGAGCTCTGCAGAGCATCTCCTATTTATAGTTTATACCACCTAGTACAGTCTGAATATATGCTTTTGTTACTTAAGGCTATCTTGAATACTGCTTTGCTATTTGAACTACTGTTTTCAATATATTCAATGTTGATTACATTTCTGTTAAGAAGCTTCTGCAGTCTCCAAGTGGTATGATAAAACATCAGCACTTTGAACATCGATTGGATAAACAAAGCACTAAGTTCAAAAGACAAAAAGGAGAAAAGATTAAAACATCTACACGCAAAACTGATATCACATATCAAGAAATCTGACATGCCTCATGGATACTGACGTAGAAAGGAAGATCATGAAGATGTGGAATTTGTTAAAAGGTTACTACTTAGCATGTATAGACAATAGCTGTTCTCATGAAGTGCAGATACAGGAAAAAACAAATGAAAACATTTCTGCTTTGCAAACAAAGAATTGAGGAACAGGGGGAATTGCTGAAGTCAATTTTCAAAGCATTTGAACTAACTGTTTTGTGATTAAACAATTTAATTTTAAGGTAGAAATTATCTTCAGCTTCTAAGTGGGTACAGTGTATTCTTATTTCTTAAAATAAGATTTTCAAAATATGTGTTCAGCTATATAAATATTCCAGCATAAAATGTTTCAGAATTCTGAAAATCCATCAGCACTGGAACTTTCCTGTATGCTTGTCACATCCTTCTGACAAATTAGTGTAATGATGATACCTTGAGTTCACTGTACGATCATTTATACTCCATGGAGCAGGACAAGGGTGAAACATTGGACTGTCTTTTTCTCTTCACTGAACATACACTAATGATAAAACTTCTTAAAATCATGGTTTTTTCTTTATTTTATGGAATATGTAAAAGCATATTCTTGATATGCCTCTGAAACTGTAAGAGGCGTTTAACGAACCAAGTACTGCTAAGTTACCTAGAGAAAAACGCTGCTTTCATCTCGGTCCTTTCAACTTAGCTGAAAAGATCCTATATAACTGTTTTCATCAAGTACTTTCTAAGAAGATTTCCATGAATTAGGACGAATCCCATATGTGCTGCTGTGGATATTTCTGTGTAGACGTATGGAGCAGATTTGCTAAAACTGGTTCGTTAGTGCAGGCTAGCAAGTCTATGCATAGCCAGCTCTGATTATCTTTCCTAAATCTTTCCACATTCAGTACTTCTCTTCATGTGTGAGGTACTTTCTCTTGGCTTTCTTTTCTCTAATATAAATGGAGAAAAAGCATGTACATTATAAAAAGAAGCAGAAGCCTATCAAAAAGAAAACACTCCAGTGCACACAATTCTTCCCTCAGGGACAGGCTGAGAGGGAGAATGAATTGCACATGACAGCTGTTTGGGTTTGGTTTTGTCTAGTGCAGTGCAGGCAGACACTGGAAAGGGTGGCATTGAAATCTCAAACAAAATGAAACCTATCACTGAACTAGCAGGCAGTTGTGTGGAAATTCACATTGCTGGCGTTGTATTATGCCTGTAGATAAGTTAGCATCTAAGACCTGTGGGAGAAAATCCAAAGGAAATATTCATCTGCGTTCTTCACATCTACTCCTGTAGCACTTATTACATGCAAGTCATTGAATTTAAAATGTAAATATCTCCAAGCTTCTGTAATATTTGAATTCCACTTTATTTTCAATAATGAAATATTAAAAAAATACAAGTAAATTTAAGCTACACTGATACAAATATGTTTAAAGAATTTGATTGTCACTCCTTAAGTATTGACGGCATTCTGTGGATTTTTTCACATATTTCCTTGCTACTTTGCTTTAATTAAGACTTTTATAACCATGGTATGAGGTTGGTGCAAGAAAAGAGAAATGGTGTAGATGGAAGGCAGAGCAAGATCTTAGGCCAGCTGTCATCCCAACTAAAAAACCATTCTAAGTATTCCTGAGTGTTATTCTTATGATAATTAATTCAGACACCCTCTACCCTCTCCAAGATATTAATAACTCTCTTCCTTTCATTAATCCCTAAAGAATCTTTGATCCAACAAGTGCTATCTTTTGTAGAGGAAATGAGAAACTTTCTCTTCTTCGCTTCCTGTCTCTTCCTCCCCTTCTGACTTACTCTCTCTGGAATATTTTGGCTGGGTTGCCAGCCAGAAGTAGGCAGGAACCTGCTGACTAAAGGCTTCTCTTGGACAAGTGATCCAGCTTGCATTAAACAGATTAGTACCCGCAGTTGAGCCAGAGAAACAGATGGAAAAAGTGTAAAATAAAGCTGTGTAAGCTCCAGTGAGGCAAAAAATATATACTTTTTAAAGTTTTGTTAGCTTTCTACAAAAATGTCACCCCAGGGGATGTTCTGTCACTTAATTTTATAGGCCAGGTGTTCATATGACCAAACCCATAAAGAAAGAGATGGGGTTTTTTTCTAAAAAAAGAAGAAGTTTGCAGCTTGCTCTATTATATGAATGCTCTCACAGAAATCAACAGGGGTCCCAAACTGCAACTTTAAAACCAGCTTAAAAGGCCGTTTTAAAGTTAGTGTTTAAATATTGTGAAGGTTTGTTTCCACCTTCAATTTCCCCTATATTTTTTCTGTCATAGAGTAATAGTTTTAGTTGCTTCTGAGGTGCGGTAAATTACTTTTAGGGAAACTTGTAGATGATAATAGGGCTTTTTTTCCCCATTTCACTTCAGTCTTCTGGATGTATTCTAGAGAAAGATTTCAAAGTGAAAATGAGCAGGCAGTTATTTACAATGACTTTAAGATTTTTTCTTATTTTATATTTTGACCTAGTTCTGACCAGTCCTTAATGTCTAGTTCTGACTGATAACAAAACTCTGCATCACTAAGGCTCCTGAAGCAGCCAGTGTAAGTCAGTTTTCTCTGCTTTTTATTTTCCCTGTTCAGTGTTCCTTCTGGTGAAAATAATGGGATAAAGCTTACATGGAACAGAATTATGATTAAGAAAATTATTAACAGGTAGTAATGGATGGGAACAAGCTCTATAATTTTGTTTTTCTTTTTCCATAGTGAGAATTTTTCTAAAACAATAATGGAACATTATCATTCTTTGCCCTCTATAAATAACAAATATATTATTTTGTTTTTGTTTTCAGTTTTTAAAACTAGTTGAATAATAAATCTTTCCATTTTGAGTTTGAAATAAAAACAATTTTTTTTTTTTTTTAATCTGGAAATTCAAGAAACCACTGAAGACTCTTATCTGTCCTGAGAGCTTTTAGTCTAACATTGTTCGTGAAGAAATTTCTGAGGCCATATGGGTACAGTAGGTTTCATAGAATCATTTTCAATTTTCATCTATGTTTAGCATATTGCTATGCACAATTGTAACTTGAAGGACAAGAAGGTTCATTTAAGGTTTTTAAAAGTTATCAAATTACAATACATCTCTAATAGCAGGTTGTAAAATGTCTGTATTTGGATGAAATAATATAGGTAGCAATTATAAGGTTGACACACGTTGAAAACTGGAATTAAAAAATAATATTTCATCCTAAATGAATGCTTTTTTTTTTTTTTTTTTTCCATTCACCTACCAAACCTTAGTCTACCATCCCTGGTGTCTTTGCAAGCTTGATGTACTGTTTAAAGCATGTTTCAATCCATTTGTTTGGATACACAGAACATGAGGCAGTTATTCAACTAAACATCTGAAGGCCTTTAAGTAAGCAGACCTGGAATGCAGGAGTAAATTTCTCTTACAAAGACAAATATATTTGAATAAAGTCTCTTACCTGCCATACTACTCTAATGTAATCAGAACTGTTTGATGCTGCTTGCTTCACAGGTTAGTCTGATATTTAATGAGGGAAGTAAGTAAGGTGTGAAAACACCCTGGAGATCTCAGAAATAGATCCTGGGAAGTTGGTATTTGTTTTACATAGTGATCTGCTCTAAGGTCCTCCTTTAAATACAAATATCTTTCATAGCCACCATCAGTCTTTTGACAGCATTTGCAAATAATTATCTGTAAATGATAGTGCATAGAGTAAATGAAGTTTATATTACTGAAAAACTAACATAAAAAAGACTTAAAATTTTGCATTATAATTTTGGACAGGTGTTCAAATACAGCTTAGATTTACATAAGCCTTATATCTGGGGAATACTTTTCTCATTAAATTTCCTCCACCATGTCTTTATCTTCTGGAGCTAAAATACTACAATAATCCCCCCTGAAAACATTGCTGCATAAGTTTGTAGTCAGGTTTAGAGGATTTGAGAGATGCAGTGGGAGACAAGGGAAGAGTGACCAATGTCACCTAGACTTCTGTAAGGCCTTCAACACGGTCCCATACATCAACCTTTACTCCAAATAGGAAAGAAATGGTTTTGAAGGGTGGACTGTTCAGTGGATGTGAAATTGACTGCAAAGAGTTGTGGTTGATGACTCTATGTCCAGGTGGAGTCTGGTGATGACTGATTTCCCTCAGGGCTCTGTCTTGATATTGATAATCTTTTGTATCTTTATCAATGACATAGACAGTCCAATCGAGTGCACTCTCAGCAGTTTGCAGAAGACACACACCTGAGCAGTGCAACTGACACAGCAGAAGAATGCCATGCCATCCAGGGGCACTGGACAAACTTTAAGAAGTAGACCCATGAGAACCTAAGGAAGTTCAAATAATGTAAGGTGCCACACTTGAGTGGGGCAATCCCAGACACTAGTACAGGCTGGCAGAAGAGCTCATTGAGAGTAGCCCTGCAGAGAAGGACTTGGGGGTTCTCATGGTTGCCAAGCTGGACACAAGTTAAGAATATGTACTTGCAGTGCAGAAAGTCACCTACATCCTGGGCTGCCTCAAGAGTGGCGAGGGCAGCAGGTCGAGGGAGGTCATTCTCCCCCTTTACTCTGCCCCTACAAGACCCTTCCTGAAGTACTGCACCCGGCTCTGGGGCCCCCAACATAAGAAGGACATGAACCTGTTCGAGCTGGTCCAGAGGAGGACCACAAGGATATTTAGAGGGCTGGAGCACCTATGAAGTCAGGCTAAGAAAGGTGGGGGAGAAAAGAGAATGCTCCAGGGAGACCTTGTTGTGGCCTTCCAATACCTAAAGGTAGCCTTACAAGAAAACTGTAGAGAGACTTTTTGCACAGGCAGATTACAAAATTATGCAATTGTAGTTCCTTTTGACAGGAACTGTTCCTTTCAGATGTGTCTATGAACTGTTACTCTGGTATGTTTTTTTACATTGTACCAAAATACTATTAATTAAATTCAAAAAATACCTTTTTATTTTCTTTTCCTCTTTAGTTGCTCCTTTACCTCTCTCACAAAAATAACCAGATAAATTTCTTACTAAGGATTGCATTTTACTATTACTTCACAAATACGCATGCAAAATTTGTGTCTAATATATTTTAATACTAATTTTATTACCTCATGATTTTGTTTTATAAGTTTGATATCTCAGAATGTATGTTTGCAACAGCTGAAGCATTTGGTAAATGGGAAGTTCTGGTTCCATTATACATTCATAACAATGAATGACTACATGGGGTAATATTCATGTTATTCTCTTGCAAATCTTGTATGATATTTGGAAGTTTCTAATTGTCTAAGTGACATCTGAAATTATGTATTTATCTACATTGAGAAAAACCTGACAAACATTATAGATTTATTTATGGGTACTTATTTAAAAGTTGATCTCTAATAAGCAATTTCAATTTAAGAAATAAATTAGATTTATTTTTCAGGTCTCCTGTTATTAAAAATTGCTATTTGTGTCTGTAACTATAGCTATCTCCTAAAATGCCTTCATTATTTCACTATTTCTAGTGGAGATACAAGTTGTGACACTGTATTTTGAATCAATAGGTTGTGTTGCCATTACTGAAATGACATGATTTAAATTTCAAGAGCTGTGTGGAAATAATAATAATAAAAGACCCCAACCAACACACAAAAAAACCCGCACCCCAGCAACATATCATACGTCAAATTGAGTTTGGACATGGTCTGAAGCAATTAGGATTACTCCAGTTAATAAAAAGGAAACTCATGAAGACTGATATGGTATAAAGGTATTAATTTGAAGTGGAGATTATAACTGTATTTTGACATTTGCTGAATATTAGTCAGACATATCACAGAAAAAGAAATTATGGGATGACAGCATGCAGTCTGACTGAGCATCTGCCTGAAGCATTCTATAGCAAATTCCAGATTCTAACATCTGTCCAAGAAAGAGGTAAGGTGGATTTATTATTAAGTTCTTAGATGAGTATTTGAAATTATTACTTGATTAGTTATTAGTTCTTCTAATAAAGAACTTAAGAGGAAATAAAGCTACACTGAGAAGCAAAATCTATATTTTCAAGGGATATCACTTTCTTTTTTATTTTATTTTTTATTTTTTTCCAGTACAGCAGTATCTGTCCTATACCTATAAAAGCTTATGCCAAAAACAGCTCTGCCCTTTTCAAATCTTTTTAAACTCCCGCACAGAAAACCAGGGAAATAAGAAGCACACAGCCACCCAAACATGTCATCAAGGGACATACCTTGAAGATTTTCTGTAAAGCAGACTCAATGCAATGACGTCCAATAGGGGAACACTGAACAGCTTAAAAATACATGGAGAAATTATATAGTCAGGTAAAGACTGAACAGGCATCTCTTCTTGGCAAAGACCTGTTTGCTTTATGCAGTGCATGCACAGAGTTAATGGAGTATGTGAGGCTTGTTCTGCAGGTTGTTAAGAAAGATATTGTTCCTTTGCTAGGATGAATGTAGCTGGACTGATTTAGACTGAGTAAAAACTGGATCATATATACATTAGTTATAATTACAATAGAGAAATGGATGTAGAATATGTAAAGGAATAAATGACATTTGTAGTGTGGAAAAGAGGAAGATTTTTGTTTAATTAGTTTGTAAAACATGGTGCCTAAAAACAGAGTCGACCTAAAATAAAAGGAAAAATTAGTGTCAGAGAGCAAGGAAGAAATCAATTGAAATCCATTTTACTAGAAGCAATGTGAGTAAAAATTCTTGCATATATACAAATCTTCCTCAGCAAAGACTTTGTATTTTCTTAATCTTTTTTTCTTTCAAAAAGTTCTTTCATGTAGATCTATTAAATTATTAACTCCTTCAGAAGGGCATTGTTGGAAATAGCCCTTGAAAATATAGTGCTAGGTATGTAATTGGTCTTCCTGAAAACTGACAAGTGTTTTCTATTGATTAATTTACAAGAGCAAAAAGAACAACATAGAATGAATTACTTCATTACTATTGATCTTCTTTTTTCTTTTCAGATTTTTTTCTTATTTTTGCCATAGAGAAGGAGAAATAAATATCTTATCATTGATGTTGCCATACTGTATGAGGCAAGATTAAAATGTAAAAGGTAAGCAAAGAAAATTTGAAATTAATTCATTTAAGTTGACTCTCTTATAAGTCTTTCATAAACACTTTCTGTCTTTCATCCATTCAACTACTGCTGCATAATATCCTAATAACTTCAGTGAGTTATTTCAGAGACATATTTTTTCTGACATATACTGCCTCAGGCTTCTCCTGAAAACATCATTCTTCAGATTTTGGCAATCACTTAATGTCCATCATTCTTTACTATCCTTCCAGTCTTTCTCTTTGCCTTTTGACTACTTCCCAAGCAGCTGTTGTCATTGTCTGCTCTCAAATTCACCTCCATTTGGAAAAATGCATCAAGTTTGCAATAATCAGTCCATTTCCAGCTCACTGCCACCCTTTCTTTGCAGCACAAAGTAATACTGTTTGCAAAATATGAGGAATCATTTGTGACTCATTCATGTAGTATTTGTCAATTTTTCTTCATAGAGCACTTGTCTGATAAATCTTTTCCTCAAGGCAAATGCAAACCTCATGTGTTCAAGATCAGAGGAAAGCAATATAACCACAAATTGGAAGAATAATTTGCAGATGGAATGTATTAATTAAAGAAGGAATTTAGGCTGAGTTGTAAGCATAATGCTTAAAAGCATTAAGACTTTTACTGGACATAAAAATCAATCCTTCATATGGAAGATCTTCAGAACAGAAGGGGCAAAGCTTGGGTGTTCATTAAAATCATGACTAGGCAGAGTATAGTATAGTTTATTGAAATGCAATGCTCAGTCATGCAAGTCAAAAATTGATAGTAGCTCATCTTTATATGTGAAAATGAAATGACTCAAAAGACAGAGAGAAACAATATCCCTGCAATTGTTCAGAACGTTTCTGTTCTTGCAGCAGCTGGAATCACAGCTTTGTGTACTTCAACAGCCTGTCAGTGTATGTAGTAGTGGTTGTATCCTACTCTCATTATTGTCTGTTCTCAGGTACAGTGTGATATACAAGGGAGGAAAGACTGACTGACTAGTTTATTTTTATTTAGAGTAATTAACTGGATGATCTAAACTGCACTTCTATGTGAGTGGTTCAATTGCTCTTAGGAATTCATTTGTGCAGCACTTCAAATAAACTCTGAGCCTAAATGTAAAAGAGTGGTGGAACAGATCAGTCAGTCTTTTACTTAGTCTTTGTTTTCTTCATCCAGGAAGAAAAAATTATTCACTTTGACAGGACGAAAAGTTGGACTTGTATTTTTCTTTCACTCAGATAAAAAGAAGAAAAAAAGAAAGGGAAAAACAAAACAAAACAAACAAACAAACAAAAAACACCAAAAAAACCACCAAAAAAATCCCCATACTGTGTTGCCTTGGATAATCCTTGGGTTTTTTTCTTGTCAAATTGTTAAAGTGTTTTTCCTCCCTCTTTATTTATGTCTGCTTTTTCTCTTCTCCTGAATAGTGGAAACTATGTGAGCATTTCATACAACTCAGACCATTGTTTAAAGACCAAATAAATAATCCAGACTGACATATGCTGGGGTGGAAATGGAAAGACAATACATTTTCAGGACATGTCCATGTTACTGAGATTAGATACCACTGCTGAATAAGAAAGATTTAGCTGAACTTAGCTTTTGCTGTCTAGTTTTCTAAATAGAGCCCTGACACAGGTACAAAAGATCCCCCATCTCATGCAAGTGGGAGAGTTAGATACCTTCAAATAAGATTAAAAGAACTCTTCACTGTAAGAGAGAGCCACATACATCTAGTCAAGATTCAGTTCTGATGTGCTCTCTGAAGCCCTTCATGTGACAATACCCCAAGCAGACATTTCTTTACATTTGAATTAAAGAATCCACTTCCACAAATTACTGTAACAGCATTCCATTTTCTTAAATGGATTGTGTATATAGAATGTTCTACTGGCTAGAGAATTATACAAAATGTAGAATTAGGCTGTTTTTATTAAATTTAGGATAGTGCCAACCCACTTTTTTGATCAAGTTGCATAGCTTTGAATCATAACATAAAGAAGTGAGACATTATTTAATATTTGCTTATTTATCCATCTTCCATTAAACAGTTATTTAATTAATTCTTCTTTCTGAAACAGAGAAATTTCACTTTCCCCCATTGAACTACAATTTTCCTTCTTCTTTCCCTCTCCCTTCATGCTATCCTTCCTTCTAGCAGATTCATTTTTGGCCAGCTTTCTGTTGTCTTATGCTAAAGTGCAAGTTAAAAGCACAAAAATCTGGTAGCCATGAAAGCTAATGGCAGCAATCTTCTAATTTCACAAGATTCGCTTATTGTCATGGGAATTGTTTCAACATCCATGGTGGAGATGAAACTTTCTACATATGAACTCTCAACATTTTAAAATTCCCAGAAATTTTAAATTTTTTCATTTTTCCAACTTATTTGCAGAGTTACTACTTTTTAGATAAGCAAGCTTGTTGTTCATAGTTTTTGGCAGGTTGTGTACAGACTCTTTTAAAAATCTTTTTGGTTTGGCTAGTTAAACTTCAGCCTGGACAATGTTTAAAAGCATCTTGACCATACTCAACATAAACTGATGTCTTAAGAAGCTAAATATGAACAAAGGATTTTTTGAATTAAAGAATAA
This sequence comes from Formicarius rufipectus, assembly GCA_013399695.1. NCBI lineage: Eukaryota > Metazoa > Chordata > Aves > Passeriformes > Formicariidae > Formicarius > Formicarius rufipectus. The sequence goes on along the minus strand of VXAU01003741.1, from coordinate 38,263 downwards.
CATTTGGAAGAAATCTGAAGTATATAAAGTTGTTCTTAGTTGGAGGTGCTGATATTCCGGCCTAAGAACAACACAATTTTACTATTATTGCTTTCACAAAAGAATTGCCTCAGCCTCCTGGCAGAGTCTCAGAGAAGTAGTTATTCTCATGAAGAATTTTCTATTCTTTGTTTCTCTAAGAATCTGTTCATTTCTGTAACACCATTTTCAAATAAGTGGTATCAGCAACCTTTATTCCCTGGCATGGAAGTGATTTTCCCACTCCACACACTGTGTCTCTGAGGGTGTGTAGTAGAATGTAAGAGAGAAACACCAAGGTTTCTGGTTAGGTACTTCAGAATACTTCCTGCATTCTATTTTGTTAATTAAATACATGTACTATAGCATATTCCTTATATAGCTGTTTATATAGGCTTTATTGTTAACAATTTTTCTTTGTGGTTTAGATTAGGTAGGGAAAGAAACCATATAGTTTTAAGAAATTTTTTTAAAATAAAAATACTTTCCAACTACTTGTGTGTGTGTGTGCACACACAAAACATAATGGGTGTGTATATATATACACATATATATATAAAATCTATATGACTTTACATTTCTATTTTTTGGGGGAACTTTATAGTCATTTAATTCTTTGTTTTTATATTTCAAGACTGCATTTTTAGTTTCTCTCTTGTTTTTTTTGAAAAACTAATTTATGTTGGCTTCCAAATTGANCATATTTAATATTTTTATTTTCCCTCCTCTGATCTAATTAAAGTATTCATGGTTATTGAATTCAGAGGGGATGTATTTAGGCCTCAACCTAGCAAACCACTTAAACACACTTTATATTTTAGTTGAAATTATATTTAGCATGTAGAACTGCTGCCCACTTGTTGATTTGTTGTCTTATAATGTGTGATTTGTGATTTAACAGTTTTAACTAATNTCAGAATACTTCCTGCATTCTATTTTGTTAATTAAATACATGTACTATAGCATATTCCTTATATAGCTGTTTATATAGGCTTTATTGTTAACAATTTTTCTTTGTGGTTTAGATTAGGTAGGGAAAGAAACCATATAGTTTTAAGAAATTTTTTTAAAATAAAAATACTTTCCAACTACTTGTGTGTGTGTGTGCACACACAAAACATAATGGGTGTGTATATATATACACATATATATATAAAATCTATATGACTTTACATTTCTATTTTTTGGGGGAACTTTATAGTCATTTAATTCTTTGTTTTTATATTTCAAGACTGCATTTTTAGTTTCTCTCTTGTTTTTTTTGAAAAACTAATTTATGTTGGCTTCCAAATTGACACATATACCACGAAGCTACAGAATAAATGGTTCTCCAAATTTTGAGAAAAATTGGGCAAACTCTGTCTTGATTCCTATAATTTAAAAAAAACCCTCAAATAAATTGACTAGACTAATTTTTCTGGGTCCTCTACTTTAAAATGGCACCAAACTCCTTTCAAATAAATTGAACCACCTAAGAAATAATATACAATTAGTGTTGAGAAAATATAAAGGTAAAATAAATCATATTTAATATTTTTATTTTCCCTCCTCTGATCTAATTAAAGTATTCATGGTTATTGAATTCAGAGGGGATGTATTTAGGCCTCAACCTAGCAAACCACTTAAACACACTTTATATTTTAGTTGAAATTATATTTAGCATGTAGAACTGCTGCCCACTTGTTGATTTGTTGTCTTATAATGTGTGATTTGTGATT
>VXAU01003741.1:21948-36504 GCA_013399695.1 Formicarius rufipectus | reverse complement strand
AACAGTTTTAACTAATATTTCAAATAAAACTTTTCTTGAAATCACTAGATTTCAAAAGGAAAAATACTTCTGAGCTCTTAGTTCAGCACCATGTTTCAACTGGGAATTTGAGATACGCATTCATAGAGTTGGGGATCAGAAAGAGCTTTGAGACAGAAACTGCCAAAAGGTAAGAGAAAGTATTCATCAGGAACAGCTATACATGACTGCAAACTGAGAAGGAAGAAAAAAATTTCACTTGTAAAAAGGCATTATAAATGCATTATAATTATACATTTATATCAAAGTTTTACAGATAGATGTGTTTTTAGTTTAAAAATACTTTAGTTTCTTTGTGTTACATATTCCAGGACAGTACACAGGGCTGAATGCAGGCTTCACAAATGATCCACCATGACCAAACCTCATGTATTTTTTTGGAAAAAAATATCTTCTGAGACAAGCAACTTGCTTTTCGTTAAGTGCTCTTGTTTATTTTCAAATTTCTTTAACAAACCAGCTTCAAAGCTGAGTGTTTGAGAGGCTTGCATAACCTTTAGATTTTGGGGAATAAACCCCTATGCATCTACAATGATTCAAATACTACATAATATACCTCTGTTATTTTTCATTATTAGTAGTAGAATTCATGGCATATTAAGCTTATCAAAGTAAACATATGGATATTGGCAGCCACTGAGGTTTGCTGATGTCACTTGGAACTGACTGTGCTGCAATTTTTTCACATAAATCAGTTTATGCCTGGAAGAAGTATTTATTGTATCAAGTAGGAAAAATATATTGTTGTTTTAATAACCTTGTATACTACCAACATGTGTGCATGTGTATATATATACATACCTATATACATATGTATCTGTATATATATATAGAGAGAGAGAGAGATTATGTGTAGAGAAAACTGTCACCAGTGTCTCAATGACTACTAAAAATGCTGGAGGCATATTGTAAACATGGCAGCCATGGTTCATAGTGATCCCCCAGCAAGGGAAGACAAGTATACCTTGGAAAATCCAAGGAAAGTGGAAAATATAGTTTAAAATGTTTTCATTTGATTATTTTTTTTCCCCCCAGATCTCAAATAGTTACAGGAAATCCAAAAATATAACTCCTAAAGGGAGAATTACAAAAGAAAGAGTGGCAAAATGATCTTTGAAATAAATATATTTTTTTGCTTGTTTTGGTGCATATAATCGTGGAATATAATTTCAGCAGAAGGTAAAACAAGTCTGGTACAAATTAGATGAAGACAGTGATAGTAAAAGGTAGCAAATTTGATAAGGAGATGGATTCGAAAGCAGGGTATAGGAAAGACTGAGAAGAAGTTTCAGAAGGTTGGCATGAGAACAGATTCCTTTCATGTCTGCAATTTTCCTCTAATTTTTCTAGGGCTTCATTACCTTTTATGGAAGATAATTTTGATCTTTCACTGAATTAATTTCTTCTATGTGGGTTTTAAATTAGACTAGTCATATAATTCATATGTTTTAGAAGAAAGCATCTGTAATATTAATTTCAAATAATGGAAATATTTATGCATGTACTGCAGATTTGTCATTTTGAAAACCTGTCAAAAGAGAGAATAGAGAAAAGATGAAGACTTCTTTGAGGTTGGTGAAAATAAATTTAATGAAAAACTGATATAAAACTTGGTGATAGATTCTTTGATGTTTTAAAAGAAACCAAAAATCCAGTGCCTCTGGTGCCTCACCCTCAGAAAAGGGAAGTTTTCTAGATATTTTCAAAGCATTTTTGACTTCAATGTTTAGAGGAGGAAACAGATAAATATCTCTGTTTGAATCAAGACTTGTATGTGGCCTTGCATTATTTCTTTTAGTAAACAAGTTTATTTTGATCTTGGAAAAATCTTTTTGGGTTTCTTCATCAATGAATTTCTGAGAAAATATCATTCACTCTGAAGATTTGGGAAGGAGGAATGATACTTACTCTGGATCCTGCAGTTAGCTAGCTTCCTGGATGCTAACAGAGGAGAGCAGAGCAATATACCACCCACACAAGAAGGGACTGGAACACCATTCTGTTTCAGCTCCCAGAACTGTAGGTAGCAATAATGCAGTCTGGAAATGATCAGCATACAGATCTCTGTGGGCAGATCTTTATGTAGAATGAGTATAATGGTTTTGAGGAGTGAAAATCTGGCTCAGACCAGTGTTGGTGGTGAGCCTCCAGCATACTCATCTTGAATTTGAATGGTGGAGTCATGCCCAAGGAGATATGCTATTCCAGGTGGTTGCCTGACATGTTCTCTCTTTTGGAGAACTAACAGCACTTAACCAATTTGCACACTGATAAATTTGACACTGATAGATTAGTGTGAACCTCAGAATATCAACTTTTATGCCTTTCTTAACTTATAAGTATGAAGATAAATGGCCGTGCAGTTGTTGGACTTCATGTATTTAGTTTTAGTTCAACTTTTTTCTCGTTTATTACTCTTCCAGCGGCTAAATTCACTCATTGCGAACCTTCCATTTCCCTGTAACTAACTTTATCTTTCTAACACTTGATTTATTTTCAGTGCAAGTCCCTTGATTTATACCAGATGTGTTCATCTTTTCCAAGACATAACAAAGCCAGGCTTCTGCTGTGTTTTACATAAACTCCTTCATGCCACTGTATACTGCATGAATCTAAACTTTTCAGTGAAACTTTCATAATACAAGCCATTATGAACACTTTGCTTAATGATAATTACTAGCTGCCTTTTAGCTTAATATTGTCAGTTAATAGAATAACAAAGGAAGACATGGATCAAATAGGATTTTTTCTTTTGTTCATTTGTAGTACTGACTTGTTCCATGTAATATTGCAAGAAATAGTCAAAACAATTGACCTGGAAAATATGCTACTTCATCAGAATGTGATCATGGTTAGTATCATTCAATTACAGAATTGTATTGGCAGTGCCTGATACTTGAAGCACTGATACTTTCTGATACTTAAAGTAAAATTTAAAGCAAACAGAAACAAATTCAGTGAAACCTGACTTCCCAGAGCTGTTGTCCTTTTGACAGGTTTCTTTGCAGAGAAAGCCTGACCTTATACACTACTGTTTCTGTACAACATAGTTCATCAAGGAAGTAAACTGATATAGGTGTCTTTCTCTTAAAATTTGAATTGGAAGAAGAAGAAAGGAGACACTAATTTCTCACATTATCTGAGATGATCTTGTCTGTGCACTGGTCACAGCTCACTGGAGGTTTAGGTGTTAGCATGTCAAACAAAAAGGGCCTACTGCTACTTGGCATCTGTGGTAATTATGACTTTGGGCATAATTGCCAGACCTAGTGACAACAGAGACTGAATTAGGAACAGAGTAGTCCAGAAACTAACATGTTTTCATGTTATCTTAATTGGAAGCATTCTACCTTTTACATTTTTCCATTGGAGAGCCAGTCTATGGGGGACATAACCACCTACCTCCACTTCCTCAACACACCTTACCTCCCTCCCCCCTCCAATATAACAATCTTAAAGAATTAGAATATAGAAGAGATCCACAATGCAATTGCTCACCTATTGCTGATGGATGACCAGCCAGTTCCCAAGCAGCTGCTCCCATCCAGCTTTCCTCCTAGTTTGTATCCTGGGCATGACAACATATGATATGGACTTTTACCGTGATATCTTAGATAAATACCTTGCGTACACCTGTAGTTAGGTGTGGTAGTATTGTAGTATTTGTCACTTACTAGTGATCCAGAAGACTGAGCAAGAGTTATCCTTTTCTCAGTGGTGGAAAACTTTCTCCTGAAATAGTTAGAACTCTTACAGTCTCAGAGACTAGCATCACAAGGCACTGAACGTTGGATTGCTCAGCTTGCAAAATGATTCCATTTGTTATTAAGTGACCTTAAGGTTTTCTTCACTGGTTTAACTAGAAAAATGTGAAGTCTGCATTCAAATGTGTCTATGGCAACCATGAGGAGAGAAAATTGTAACTTCTTCAAGATTAAAAGTTCAAACTGTGATGACTGTAACTTTTAACTCCATAACTGGCTTTTGCCCTGATCTCCATAATCCTGTTAGCTTCATCATGTTGAAGAGATCATGACATTTTCCAAAGCACCTGGGGGAAGCATTTACTTTCAGTTCATTGACTAAGCTGTTCCCTGGGACAGCAATGTCACCCAGCTGTGTCTAGTCTTTTTATGCTTCACAGAATGGGTAAGGTTGAAAGGGACCACTGGAGGTCATGCAGTCTGACTGTTTAAGTAACAATTAAGGTTATAGTGTTCTTTACTCCTTTGGACTAGTACATTAATATTTTTCACTATTTTAAATAAACCCCAAAAGACATATAGGATTAAAAGAAAGTGCAAACAGTAGATGAGGATTTACCGCTTCTTTTGAAATAAAATTTGTGTAGAAGAACTGTGAACAGAGCTTATAAAAACAGAAGAGATTTCTAATATAATGCATTTTTTTTTCTTTGTGACTTGTAACAAACTCAAATAGTTAGTTACTACTTTTAAAATACCATATTTCTAACTGTTGTTGGCTGGACTTCGCGAATGAAGATCTTGGGATAAGCCTGCGCAATGGATTTTTTACGTGAGGCACAGTGTGTGCGGAACTGGCCCCACCCCATTTCTAACTAGGAATTAGGTCAAACTATACTTCTTTAAGATACTTGCTGAATGTGATCTTGGACATAACTATGCAGCTTACATATCTTTTTCCCAAAAATACAGATTTGTTTTCCATGTTGAGATTTTGGATAGGTACTTGTAGTAATTGCCATTCATATTAGATACAAAATAAGTAACCCTCCTTGGAAATGGTAATTTTTTGACTGAGAAGAATAAGAAGTCATAGAGACTTTTTATTTTTTGGAACGAAGAGAAAGAAATAAGAGAAAGTGAGGCAGAGAGACAAAGAGGGAAAAATATGCAAATTTGTAAGCTACCTTCCACTTAACCAGATTTATAGGGCCACTTTTGTTTGGAAAATGGAACTTTGGTAAGTAAATAGTATAGTTTGAGCCAACCTGTAAGATATAGAAACAAATGCTAAGCAAGGTAGCCTCTGCTAGATTTATGAAAAGCTTACATAAGCTAAGTAGTGTTATGTTTTATAATTTAGAAAGTATTTACTGTGCTAAAGTATGCTGATGATTAAAAAATATGGCATGAAGCTAGGTTTGGGTGAGGCAAAATTGTTTCGCTTTGAGAAAGAAACTTAATCTGAACAGATAAAAAACTATTACACCTTACATACTGTTAGAAAAGAGAGACTTTCTATTTCCTTATTTCTCTGTTTGAAAAATATTAAATATCGGATGAATTATGAATATAGATGGCTCAAAAACATGAAGGCATCTTTACCTCCAAGAGAAAACAGTAGCAACTTTAATCTTTCTAGAAGGGCAATTGTTTTCTCATTATATTTATTCATAGAACATTAAGTTTTGACAGGAGATCAGGACCTCTAGGCACTATTGCAATTCTAATTTATTTAATACAGTGAAAGAATTCATCTTAAATAAGGAGTGCTTTGACGCAGAGCTGAATTGATGCCTCTGTGTTTGCCTTTAACTGGGCTTTAATCATTACTTGTTGTTGCAATCCATGTCATTAATTTCACTCAAGTTTATTACCTATTAAATATTGTAATGGTGTGCTAAGCACTTCAGAAAATTAATATTTGTATGATATTTGTGGTTAGCAGGATGAGGGAGTGATCATCCCCAGGTACTTGGCACTAGTGAGGCTGCCCCTCAAATCATGTGTTCAGTTTTGGGCCCCTACTGACAAGAAAGACATTGAGGTGTTGAAGTGTGTTCAGAGAAGGGCAATGAATCTGGTGAAGGGACTGTAGCACAAGTCCTGTGAGGAGAGGCTGATGTTGCTGGAGTTGTTGTACCTGGAGAAAAGGAGTCTTAGGGGAGACTCTATTGTTCTCTACAACTACCTGAAAGGAGGCTGTAGAGAGTTGTAAGTTGGTCTCTTTTCCCCAGTACCAAGTGATGGGACAAGAGGAAATGGCTTCACGTTGTATCAGGGAAGGTTTAGATTGTATATTAGTGAAAATTTCTTCATCAGAAATGTTGTTGAGCATTGGAACAGACTGTCTAGGGAAGTGGTTGAGTTACCATCCTGGAGGTATTTAAAATATCTATAAATGTAACACTCAGGGACATGGTTTAGTGATAGATTGGCAGTGCTAGGTTAAGAGTTGGACTTGATGATCTTAAAGGTCTTTTTCAATCTAAATTATTTTATTCTATGATTCTACACAACAAACAGATGGATGTTCTTAACTGTTTTACATTAGCTGAAATATTTTGGATACCTGCAGAATCTTTGGTAAGAAATTCAGTAATGCAGAAATCTGGTATAGATTCACTGTTTTATCATGGGCTAGTCACAGTTTACTAAATAATTTCCTAATTATATGTCTTGTAGTGAGTATCAGCTAATTTGTAGTGTTAGTAAAATTTCACAAGACTGTCTCTTCAGGAGAATGAAAAAGGAAATATCCTCAGTTGCGAGGAAGACCTAGCTGCCTATCACAGACTGTGGAGTTTTTTAGGTAGTATAATAGATGATTATGAAGTATTTAAATGAATAACTATTCTCTAATCATAAATATTTAAACAAGGACAAAGTAAGAAAATGCTGTGTATGGAACTAGGGAAATTGGATACACAAATATTTACCCACCTAAGTTCCTGTTGGTCAGAGAAACATAATAACTTCTTATTTACCCAGTTTCCTCTCAGATAATAAAATTTAAGTGAGACTATTGATCTGTGCATGTCTTATATTTATGACCTTGACTTCCCAGTGTAAAACTCTATGACATTTTTTTTGCTCTTAAATAAAAATGTTGCATTCAAAGACAAGATTAGCTATAATCAGTGAGTACATTTTAAATGACACATGGATTACCACACTCTAATAGCTTGTGTTTGGTTTTTCAAATTCCGTTTCTTTGAGAATAATAAACTCAATTTCCATGTAACATATGAATATTTTCTTCACTTTTTTCTCCCTATAAGAATCAATGAGGTATCAATATATATTCTGTGAATTTTCTAGTGCAAAACCTGATCTAAATTAGAAGTGCTGGACCTTGCTTAAAGGTGAGCCTTTGAGTCAGGAAGTGCTAGACAGGAAGGAAGAAGTCACAGAAATGAGACTTATTGAAAAATAGGAAGGAGGCATTTGTCTAGGATCATTAGTTGAATGAAATAGCCAGGGGTATATTGGATGATCCCAAAGACTCAGATAATAGAAATGGGATGACATTCAATAGCATGGCATGAGAGGTCATACACTAGGGCCTAATAGCAAGCATTTTTGGAATAAGGTAGGAACTGATCCGCTGAGGTGCAGTAGTCAATCACAGGATGGCTATAGGTTTCCAACACAATGCAATCCAAGAGTATGTTAGCTAATATATTTCCAGAAAAGAAAAGGAAATTCACAAACCAATATAGAGATCTTATTGTAAGATTGTATTGCTTTCAAAATAGACACATTTAATCATTAATATGTGAGGAAAAGTCTTTTAACTCTTAAAATCTAAGAGAATTTCTAGATATATTTCAAGATAATCACTTTGGGAAGGTAAATATTAGTACTAGACATTAAGTCTAGATTTTTGCTGGAATATGAACACATGCATATTAACTGTCTCTGGATCAGATTGTATGGCAATTTAAAGGATAAAGGCTATCAGAGTTGTGATATTCTGGTGCAGCCTCCTAAGATAAGCAAAAAAAAAAAGAAGAAAACAAATAACCTAGATGAAGAGAATCTTTATGAATTTTAGATGTTTTGGGATCTGGTTGTTTGTAAGAGTAAATGCAGTAATGGAAATAAAACATTTCAGCTAGACCTATGGTATGAGTTTGGTTTTTTTTTTTTGTTTTTGTTTTGATCTTCATTGGCTAGTAGTATGGACAATTTTTATATTCATAAACAGACATTAATACATTTCTATGATGAATGTAAAAAACTTTACAGGAGAAAGAAAAAGCTGGGAGGTACATTTAAAGAGGAATGCTTCAGAGAGCAATTTTGGCACGTAAAAAGACTTTGGAAAGACAGAGGATTATCGGTTTTTAGATGCTTTGTGAGTGAAGGAAAAATGGGGGGAAAAAGAGCTGTTCTGAAGCTCTTGTCTGAGATAAATGAGATATATTGTCTGAGATAAATGAATGACTTAGGATGGAAAAATAGTTTTTCAGAAAAGCATAGATGTTCAAAGACAGCTTCAGGAGTTTATTTGTTACTTGGTAACTAACTAATTATCAATGACATGATGATTATTTCCATGAATCCACTCCAAGAGGTGTACTTACTTGCTGCTTATTTGTATGTAATACAGAGAGTACCAGGCTCATTAACTTTACCTTTGGTCAGCAGAGCAAAACGATATGATGGAGGAAATTAGCTCTACTGGTGGTGAAAGGCTCTGACACCTGCCATGGTTCTTTTCCTGACTTGCAATTGCCTCCACAATTTGCTACTCTAGCTGAATGCTCCCCCTAACTCTGGGCACATGGTAATTCACATGTGAGTACTTAATTAATTGGCTCATTTAATCAGTGTATGAGCAGAAAAGACCTTATGCTAGCAGTATTTCTCCCCAGGAGAGCTTGCCCATTTGAGAGGCATGGTCTTCATGTCCCCTGATAGCAATTAACAACTACTGAATTGCTCCACTGAATAATCATGAAATTCGTCTGTCTCGGATCATTTCATGTAGCCTAATAGTGCTTAAATTTAGTATCTTGCCAAACTGGGGCCCATTAGAATTGACAGTGATTTCATGTGTTTTTTTGAGCTAATGTGAATGCCTTATTGAGAGATGAAACTACTTTGTATTTGATGTTTGCATATTGATACTTTTTCAAATATTTTCACAAATACTTGGGAAAAAAGTATATTGAAAAATTTAAATTATTTTAGATTCAAAGCTTTTTCTAAATTTTAAGTAAATAAGATCAAAGTAAGTAATAGTAAATACCAGCATAGACTTCTGTTTCTGTTTAATAGCTAAAAGTTCAAACTAAATATGTTATTGGTCTACAAAATTTACATTTTAACAATCAATATCATTCTGATCAAATGTGATATTTTTTTTTTCAATTTATTTCTCCTCAAGAAAGTATGGTGAAAACACAAAGTTTTGTCAAGGTGGTGTTTGAAACAGCCAGCACAGACAGACTCATCATTCTGATGCATTTGAGTGATGCCTTTGACAAGTAAGAGTCATTCTAAAAATCAGAATCCCAACATCTGAAAAAAAAAAAAATAAATAAAATCATAGTAGTAGTTGTGAATGAAAGCAATGTTTCTTTAAATTCACGGTTTTTTGAGTCTGTAAAGAGTCCTGACCTCTAAAGCTTCAGATTCTTTCTGTAAAAGAGGTGTCTCCACTGACTTACTCTTGACATCCAGCAAAACAGTCTTTGAAGGCAGAGATCGTTTGAGCCTGTACGTTCCTTTTAAAAACACATTCCAATTAGATCCAACTCTGAGTTGTTTGAGGTTTTCTTTTTGGGTTTCAATGCTATGAATAATTCAACAAAGAAGAACTGGGACCATGATACTGTTTGGAAAGGTCATCAGCCACTGTCAGAAACTTTGGAAAAAACATTCTCAGGGACCTGTCAGATAATGTGTCCAGGGCAGGATATATTAATTTCTTAAATATTAGAATAAAATCAATATCTTAATCATATAAAATAATAGTTAACAATAAAAGTTAATCCTATGTCAAGCAAAATATTAGCTATTTTGGTAATGGTATCACTGCCTTTCATCTTGGGATTGACTGACTATATTTCCCTGTCTCTATTCAGAACTATTTTGAGTGCACTGATCACATGTGGTTACATCTAATGCACATCAATGTAAATCAAGTATATTGAAAAGTACTTAAAAGCAACACTGAGTTAAAACCAGCAAAACAGAAGGTTCCCATTGTTTTATACCCAAGGACATTGTTCTTACTATGAAGTCTCTGTATTCCTAATTTTCATATAGCCAGTCATATTTTGAAGAAAAAGATGCTTGAACAGAGAAAGTGTTGAACTAAAGTCAATAGAAGAATAAGAGGGGGTAATGAAAATAATGGGTTCTATCACATTTTAGCTCTAATGTTATTTTCTCTTTTACTTCAATTAATTTTTATTTCTTTATTGAATTTTCCCTTCTGGTATTTTTTCTCATTATTCCATAGGTAACCTTCATTTTTATTTTTTTTTTCCCAACTTTAGCATAGCTTCAAGTGCTGTCTTTTAGGTAATATGTATCAGTCATTCTCAAGGATTTTAAAATGACCTGCTCTTTTTCCTTTTCACATATTATACAAAGAATCATAGAAACACAAAATCATAGAAAGACTTGGGGTAGAAGGGACTTTAAAGATCATCTAGTGTTGTCTTTTTCTGTTCCACTCCCTCTCCCTGTCATTGACAGGGATATCTACCACTGGACCAGGTTGCTCAGAGACCCATCCAACCTGTCCTTGATCACCTCCCGGGATGGGATATCCATAACTTCTCTGGACAACCTCTTCTAGCACCTCACCACCCTCACAGTAAAGAATTTCCTTCTAATATCTAATCTTAACCCACCTTTGACCAGTTGAAAGCCCCTCCCTCTTATTCTGTCACTTTGTACCCTAGTAAAAGTCCCTCTCTGGCTTTATTGTAGCCAGTACTCCTTTTAGGTACTGGAAGGCTGCTATAAGGTCTCCCTGGAGCCTCATCTCCTCCAGACTGATTGATCCCAACTCTCTCAGCATGTCTTCATGAGAGATGCTCCAGACCTCTATTCATCTCACTGGTCCTACTCTGGACTTGATTCAAAGGATCCATGTCCTTCTTATATTGGGTGCTCCAGAGTTGGACACAGTACTCCAGGTGGGGTCTCATGGGAGAATCCTGAGGACAGAATCACCTTCGTCAGTCTGATGGCCACTTTTATGATGCAGCCTAGAACATGACTGACTTTCTGTGCTCCAAGTGCTGGCTCATATCCAGTCTCTCATCCACTAGCACCTCCAAATACTTCTCTTTGGGGCTGTTGTCAGTCCATTCTCCTCCAGGCCTGTATTTGTGCTTAGAATTGCCCCAACTCAGGTGCAGGATCTTACACTTGACCTTGCTGAAATTCATGAGGATCACACAGGTCCACCTCTCAAGCCTGTCAGGGTCTGGATAGCACCACTTCCTTCCAGCATGTTTACTTCAACACACATTTTGGTGNCTTTCCTCCTCCGTCGACAGAGACAACAGCTCTCAGCCAGGCCTGAGCTCAGAGAGATAAGCCGAGGCCTAAACACCAAGAACTGCCAGCTCCGTGTCCACCCGACTAGGGACAGAAGAGAAAAGACCTCAGATAGGAAACTCCCTCCTGTCTTTATACACCTGATTATGTAAGGGAATAATATGGAATACTTCCTTGGTTTTGTACCTCAGTTTCTAGGAAAGGCCTACAGACAAACTACCACAGATGTGTTCAGCAAACTTGCTGAGGGTGAACTCAGTTCCATCATTCATGGCAATGGCCTTTGGCCAGGGATAAATGGCTCCAGATATTAAAGAGCACCAGACCCAATACTGCACCCAGAGGAACACTACTTGTTACTGGTCTACACTTGGACATTGACCACAACTCTTTGAGTGCAACCTGTGAGGGACTGGATTTGTGCCTCACTGATTATTATGTCAGATCAATCAGCTTGTCTGTGTGTGTGCTGGGGGAGGTGTCACAGTCAGGCCTGCAGCCTCATGGCAGTGTTGTAAGGCACATGGTCTGTGACCAATGCGGCAGGGTAGAATACACATCTGAGTGCATGGGAACCATGTGGCAAGAGCCCATTAATCAAAAAGGCCTGCCTGGCAGCCCACCCACACCACACCCCCTGGAGATTCTGATTGGCTACGGCTCCCCTCACTCCAGGTAGGAAGGCAGTGAACTGGTTGTCCCACCTGGGAGGGAGGGGGTAGCCACACTGGCCAGAACTTATAAATACAGGGACACTGAGACTCTATTATGGCCCTGCATTCTCTCCTGGGTTCATGTGAACTCTGGTGGTGGCCATACAAGTTCCTGATTCTTACCCCTTTCTTTACTACTTTCTTCTCTTAACATTTTAATTTCTTCCTTTACTCTTTCCTCTTTTGGGTAACTTAAAAGTGATGGATTTTATTTCACTAGGTTGTGTGGGTTGTGTGCTCAATACTTTTGTAAATGCTTCTTCTTTGTTGTTAGTCACTCTTGTAAAACCTTTTTGTTTTTTCAAATGCTTATTTTCTCACTAAATTAAAAGCGTTCTCTTGAGAAAAATTGCATAACTTTTTCTCTTTATGCAATTTAAGGCATACAAGAACTAAAGATTCTGCAAAAGTTTTATGTGCCTGAACTCTTGAGAGTCATAAATGTAAGAAAACTGCTTGGACATCATGTGTCTTGGACCTGGGGCTTTACACAACTGTCCTGCTAGTTCCTTATTCATCTGCTGAATCTATATTTCTCTAATTTAGAGACAAGGATGTTGTACAAGAATGTTGTGACAAAGGCTTTTCACAAGTCTGGATAGATGATGTTATTTACTCTTCACTTGTCCACCAACTCTGTAACCCTGTAATAAAAGGCCACCAAAGTATTCAGGCAGGATTTTTCCTTAGTGAAGCCATGTTGGCTATTACAGGTCTCTTCCTTATTTTTCATGTGCCCTAGCATAGTTTCTTTGAGGATCTGCTGTATAATTTTTCCAGGCACTAAAGTGAGACTGAGTGGGCTGTAGGTCTCCGAGTCTTCCTTTTTCTCTCTTTTTAAAAATGGCCATCAGGTTTCGCCTTTTCCAGTCAATGGGAACTTCACCTGAAGCGGTGTTGCCCTTAACATCCCCGGTCAGGTTTAATTCTATCCTAACCTGATCCCAGACTGCTTGGACAATTTCTCTGTATTCCTCTGTAGCTTTTTTCTCTGTAGGCTTCTTTATTTTATTTTTACATTTTTGTACATTTTGTACATTTCTTCCAGAAATATGCTAGAATTTTGCTGTCAGTGGTGTCTCTTTATTATTTTCATGGGAGAATAAAAAATATCCTTATAAAACTTAAATTTCTTTTCTTTCTGTTCCTAAAAAAACCAAACAACCCCACAATACTTCAAACCAAAAAACCTTCTGAAGATAAGTTGTTTTAATAAATTTAATACCCAAATCAAGGTGCTTGTCAGATGGAATAAACTTAAGCACATCCGAACATATGCCTGCCCTACTCATATTGTAGACTTTCACTTTATGTGCCTACTTTAAAAAAAAAAGTCACAGCAAATAGTGACAGAAATTTTCATCTGCAGTATGTTTCTGAAGTCAGTTCTAGAAAACAAATATGACTAATTAATGGGAGATTAACAAAAGGAAAATATTTAGCCTGCTAATTAGTTAGTATCTTTTAACTTTAAAAAAAAAATTCAGCAATATTTCTTAAACTTGTGCAACAGCAAATGCCATTCAAAACAATGAAGTAAAAATGAAACAAAGACATTTCCAGAAACATTTGATTCAAATTAAGATAATTTTGGTTTTAAGTTTTTTTAATATCTAACCATATCTGTGTTTATCTAAAATTTGGAGTAATGCTTCCTGGATTGACTAGTATTCAACATCAACAGACAAACATACTAATGACGTCCTCCAGTCAGGCGGGTAAGGTAAGATGCTCAAATCCAATTTTCTAGTTTATATATGGTAAATGTTTAGCATATAAATGAGATGAATCATCAACTCTCTTTATCATATTAAAACTGCAACAGCAACAGAAGAGAGAATTTAAAAGAGAATAAACCAAATGCTTTGATAGAGGAAAAATATTAAAGCTTTTTTGTGATACATTTTGTAATTGCCATAAAGATTCCTGCTATATTCAGTGTTCAATGGCAATTTTAATATCTACATATAAGCTACACAAACAATAAGAGCTAGTACTGCAGAAAGGGAAGTTGTATAGATTTGGTTTTGGCATGTTTTTATCAAATTATTTCTAACTACTGTGTTGATAATTCAAATTTATGCTAGTTAAACTTCTGATAACTTCAATATTTATAAAATTCAGCAATTTTTTGGAAGAAAGATCAAAAATTTTTTGCCATTTTTTAAAAAATTTGGAACTGCTGAGCTAAAGTAAAAAGTATTTTTTTTTTGTTTTGTTTTTTTTTTTTTTTTTAATAAAGCAAGGTGATCTTTAGCAGAAGTAATTTTATCCTTGCTATCTCATATTTACACAGCCAGAAAACAGTAAAGACCTATTTATTTTTTCCAAATGTACAGATAGTGATAATTAGTTGTATTAATGTCTTTTCGAATAGAAATTAGAACATGTATTATAATAGTTAATGGCAAATGAAAATCTCTTAGCTGTGGGTTGTACAAGGTTATTTTAGCATATAATGCCTCTGAGAGTTCTAGATCATTGCAAAAAATTCAGCATGTTAGAATTAATTAATGGGTACCAAGTTTAACAGAAGATGACAACCAGATTTAAAGAGAGAAGTCATTTGCCTA
>VXAU01003741.1:0-19067 GCA_013399695.1 Formicarius rufipectus | reverse complement strand
CCAAACAGATGAATCTTCAGCTGTAGTCTTTCATACTGTCAGGGAGCAAGACAGTTTCACTAAATTAATCAGACCAAGTTTTATGCAGGTTTTGCATTTATGCTTTTCTTGAAGGTCAAAGGGGGAATGTGAATGTAGATTTAGTCAGGAGATAACTGGGATAGCAGAGCAGTGAAATGAAAAATAGAAAGGGAACACAACAGAAGAGAATTAAACAGAAAAAGTAATGGATTGAAGGCTGCTGGGGTGGGGGGCGGTGGGGGGAAGAGAGAGAGATTAAGAGAAAGCAGAAAGAAAATATTTGGAATGCATTGCAAAATGGAAAAATACAGAAAACCTAGCCAGAAAGTAAAATGTGTAGGAACACATGGGTTTTCTTCTTACATATGAATTGTACACATTGAAGAATTTTAATAGCTTAAGAGTTTCTGAAAATAAGCCTTTTGATTAAAATGTCTTATATTTTGGAATCAGATTACATGGAGTAAAGCAATAAACCAGTAAATCATTTATTTAAATTCATGTCTGCTTTCTTCTTCAGAAATTATGTATTACTCCTTTTTCTTCCCACCAGTTTTTTCCCCATTCTTGGTACAGTTATCTGTATTGGGGAAATCTTGCCTTCCCCATGCCTGTATGAAGAAAAGTTCATATTTTTAATTTCTGAACCTACAGTCTTTATTCTTCTGAGCAGTCCAATTAGCTTTGTGAAGAAGATAAAATGGAAGAGCAGCATGATGAATTACTGTTTCGATCTTCCTATATCATATCTTCCTTCAGTACAAGTATGCTTGTAATACATACAATTTTTAAAGGCATGTGTCATTCTCATGGAGGTACTGTGTGTCTGATTAAAATAAAAATTTACCACACAGAGAAAGCTTCTGCCAACAGTTTATTCCTCAGTTCCACCACATTCTTTCCACAGAATCACACTGTAAAGGTTTCCTTCAAAACATTGGATGTGGGTAAAGGTGGAAAAAAGAAAAATGTAAAACATGAAAATATAAAGAAGACAACTTTCCACCTTTCTATACTCTTTCAAAAAAGTATGAAAAGTAATGTGATTATGTAATTTTTGCAGTTCTCATCGGATAAAATGAATTTAGGAGTTGTGAGGATGATTAACTTCTTCTATATAAAAAGCGCTATATTGTCTAGTCCATGGCATATTTCAACAATAATTTTGTGGTCTCTCTGTCCCTGCAGCTGTTTATTCAGCACTAAGTTTGACTGAAACAGGTGATAATGAATGGTCTGAAGTTTCCACCATGGAAAATTCTTGGCTCTATAGACATTTGCCCTGGGGGATTTAGTCCTCTAACAGACCTGTTTCTTCATTACTTGATGGTGAATAATAAGCAAAGAAGCAGAAATCTTTTTTTCAAGATTAGCAGGTCAATACTGCATTCACTTTTTGGAAAATACATTTGAAAAAGTAGAATTACTGGCTGTGCAGACAATATGATTATCACTGTTGTCTTCTAGTAGTTAGTGAACAAAGCATAGTGTTGAGACCTTGCAGAAAGTGGACTATTTTTCCTTTTTTTTTTTTTTTTTTTTCTTTTTTTTTTTTTTTTTTTTTTTTTTTTTTTTTTTTTTTTTTTTGTTTTGTTTTGTTTTGTTTTGTTTTTAAGTGTCTTTAGTATCAGATGAACTTTATTACCTATCTTAGGCAACAAATGGTTCATAATCCGAAGGAATTAATGTGTGCAGGTCTGTATTTATTTTTCAGTGATAACAGACTTCCATCAGCACTACTGTTAGAAAACACATATTTTTGTCTTTATGAATCAACTTAGAGGATGACCCTTCTCCAGTTGGAGAATTTAATGCAACAGAAGTTTTCTTCTATTGCTATACAAATCTGGGGGAGAGATGGTTTGACATAAATACCCTCAGGGCTACAAAGGACTTAATTTATCCGGACTCCTTATTCTTTCAGGAATCCTAAAATGAGCCCTAGACTTTCTTCATTTATTTCATTGCTTGGAAGATCAAAGCACATGGATCAGACATAATACATTATATGAGAAAGAGTTGTAACATAAGTGTGTAACGCCACAGATACAAGTCTGAAATCAACTTCAATGGGATAGCTTATGATACATAGAAAAAATTGCCAATAATTAGTGAACTATCCATATGTTGACATAGAAAAAATATATCATGAATGGATAATTTTTTTTCCTCTGAACAGCTATATGCTTCTGTGCCCTGAAGTTGTTTTCCATGGGATAATAAAACTGTATGGCACTGATGAACTGTGAATGTATTTAGGAGACATAGACTAGACTTTTTTACATCTACCTAGACTATTTTAATTTAGCTTTAGATTATGTTCCAGTAAAACTATTCATGCAGTGTGAAATAGTTCTACTTATAAGTATTGAAAGAGACTTGCTCAAGAATATTTGTGATAGACATATGTTTCTTCTGGCAGATTGTTAATTTGAAAAAAAAATAGTGTATTCGTAGTACACATAAAACAAATCTATAATGTTGGGAAGTTTTTTAAAAGTACTAGTATTGAGTTTCTCTTTATCAAATTTGAAGCTTTACCAGCTTAGGTTAGTATTTTTTGATTCCACAAAAGTTTGATTATTTCTAAAGTTCTTGGTTTGTCACTGAGTACTACCTTTCTGGTAACACACATCCCATGCAGCTGAATGAGGTTCAGCTGTTTCTAAATGGCTGAGACCATGTGAATTCCTTGACAGCAGTGTTGTTACAGGTCAGAAAGTCGTAATGTTTTTGGACACAGGATGACAAGGCTAATAATGTAATACTGTTTTAAAGACCTAAAATTTGTTTATTTATTCAGCCTTTTCCATTTGGAGGTACCAACGTACATTTTCCACTTTGCAGGACGTACTAGGCTATATTTAAAATGGTAGATTGGTGTATTACTTATTCAGCTGAATCTTTAAATTGATTTGATATTTTTAATGAAGCTGGAATGTGTATTGAACTGTTGCATTTTCCTGGATTGCTTTTCATATATCATGTAAAATATGGTCTTTCAAACTGTTGTAAATATACTGTCTGTGAACTTTATAAAACACTTACCAATTTTCAAAGCAATAGGCAAACTATTGTGAAGTATTTTTGTCTTGTTTTTATGGTACCGCAGCCAGCTTAATTTAATATGATGATTTGAACATTTATTATTAGCTAAAACAATGCTACTTTTTTTCACTACATATTCTCATGGGAGATACAAACCAAACTGGAAATACTCAGCTACAAATGTAACAGCTTGTGAACAAGCACAAGGGATTTTTGTACTTATGAAAAGGTTATACACTGTAGTTTGTTGTGTCACCTGTAACATGGCATCTGTTATTTTCATGGGTTGTTCCCCTCTAAGTTTTAGTTTTGAGTAAAAGACATTTAGAAACATTATAGATCACATTAAAGGTTATAAAGTCACTCAATATTTCCAAGGACACAGTGGGTGCAATATAGTGTTCATTTTAGTATTCAAACTCAAATTTTATTGTCTGCATACTGTGATTTGTCAAGTTAGTTTTTGGAGGAGTTGTTTAAAGTATTTGTTATAGAATAAAGCTACTTCAATATGCTCCCTATAACAATTGAGCCATTACAGTTTATCTTTTGCTCTTGAATATAGTCTCTTCATATCCAAAGTGATCTTTGTGTATCAGTCTCTTTTCTAGTGACTCTTCAAGTGCTGCAGAACAGTGTATTTTCTACAGTATCTGGAGGAATATACTAAAAAGAAAGCTGCTCATTTCCAAACAATCTGCATATTCATTGCCTCATGCACATTATGTTTAGCAAGATACTGGTTCAAGCAGCATCAATATTTTGAACCCCAATGAAGCTCATAAAACTTATGAGTTAATAAGCTTATTTTTGTTATTATTATTGGTTATTTCATAGTCTGAATATTGTATTTTGTTGAATAACAACTGAGTCAGCTATTAATTGCCAGCACAACTGTTATGACATCTCTGGTAGTAACTGAATAGCTGTACATGAAATGTCATGAATACAATGAGCATTGAACTGCACACCAGTTCCCAAGAGCTTCCTTAGCTTATTTGTTTTAGTTCAATATATTGCATGATAGGGGAAAATCCTATTATTTCAAGCAAAAAAAAACCCAAAACTTAAAGGACACAGAAAATCACTAAACAACACAGATGAACAAGTACATTTAGGAGGTTCTGAGAACAAAATATCATCCACATAATGTGATCTGGGAAGGACATTTATACACAAATGAGGATATATATTAAAAAATAATAAACTGAAACCTTTGTATGTTAAGCAAAGAGAATTTATTAGTATATCTTGCTATTTCTATCAGTCTCAAAAATAGTATTACCTCTACAGCATTTATTTTTTTTTGCTTTTAAGTGTTATCTACTTTTTCAAACCTTCTTTTTTGTTCTAAATGTATTTATATGGGTACAAAAGCTGTAATCCCAATTCTCTTCTGATTTAAAGTCTTGGTGTAGGTATTGTATCTCGAGTTAGTGTTGTAAGGAGGGAACTGCTTGACAACAATGGAGCTGAAAAATGCATTCCTCATTCCCCATCTGATTTGATTTTGATTTAAGAAAATGGGGAAATTTATGAAGAACTGTGTTTGTGTTCTCAACACTCCAATGTGAACATATTTTATGCCCTCTGAAAGCTTATGTTTTCAGTGAGACAGGTAAAAGTCTTGGGTAGAAAAGTCTTAGCCATGGGATTGCTGACTGGAAAAGAACTCTGTTACACTGAAAGCATTTTATGGGCAAAAGTGGAACATGGGAACACTGCTTACAATGCAGTCAAATAATTAGCTTCTAGTCCAATTGTTCAGTGTTTCTCTGTTCTGTTGTTTCTAAATTTGGGTTTAATTGAATGTTTAGCAACTGAGCATGGTTATTTTCCAAAATACACTCCGGGATGAAGAAGATTTACTAGGTCAGTTATTTTTTAAAGGAGGGAAAGAGACCAGTCATTTATTAGCTTGAATTTTATGATTTGCTTCTGATATTGTTTTATTTCAACGTTCTTACAGACACGAAAGTGTGTGGTATAATGAGATTGCAGGTTGTGAGAATCAACACAGGCAGGTGGCCAGAACAACCACAAATCCACAGCTGAAATGGAAAGAGTAAATTTATTTAATTAACTCACTGACTGCTGAATCCTCAAGCAACACTTGGGAAGCAAAGACACGCAAGTGGGAACGCAGGTACTGTTCAGGCTTAGTCCAAACCTAGAGGGCAGAGGACGTGTTGTTTTCACCCATTTATCAAAGGCCCACATGTTCTAATGAGAAAGAAAATAGAGAGTGACAGCTTATCCTAACAAGTTTGTTGAAAGGTTGTAATGTGGTTCATCAGCCATAAGTCTTCTAATGGCTTCTAATTCTAAACAAAACATGATTTTTGAGATGTACATGTGCACATACAACATGAGTACTGTTCTGTGAACAAATAGTATTCAGTAATGAAATGCTCAAGAATCACTGTTGCATCACTCAGGTTCAGAACTAAGTGTCTTAGTGCTGCAACAGTGACTTCAAATGTCATGATTCAAGTGGTTAATAGAAAAGGTGTTTGTTTATTTGTTTGTTTTCATTTTCTGTTGGCAATGCTGTGACAAATAAAACACAATTGTATCATCCCAAGACTATGCCCGAGATGTGCAGTGTGACTGTTTCCTGATTCTCAGAAGGTTTAACATTTCCTGATTTCTTCAGTGGCACTGCAAATGAAGTGTGGAGAGAACATCAGAAATAACTATCTATAATTGCACAGCAATTACATGGGGTGACATTTCTTACAGCATGCAAAATATATTAGGTTTTTTGGGGTATTCTGTAATTGTGTGTGTGTGTGTGTTTTTTTGTTTGTTTGTTTTTTGTTTTTGTTTGTTTTTGTTTGTTTTGTTTTTTGTTTGTTTGGTTGTTTTGTTGTTTTTTTTTTTTAATGGATTCAAAAAGAACTGTGAGACTACTGTGTTCTGTTATTAAATGTAAGGGCAAAGCAGCAATCTTAGCATCTCCAATTGGCTTTAGTAATATAATTTTACATTAGAGGGACCTCAAAGTTACATGATGTCTCATTAGCTCATAGGCTATGATCCTTGTCACCTTTCTTAAAAAGAAAGTCAAGATTTTATTCAGACTTCCAATGTAATTCCTGTCTCTGGAAGGATAAAGACTAGGGCTTGTCCTTGCAAAGTTACAGCTGAGAGAATGTATCCGTTTGGAGACAATACTACATAATGGATGCTCTATTCTACCATTACTTTTGATGTGTGAGAAAACAATGTTTTTCTCCCATTCTTAAATAGTTTCATTTTTTTCCACACGTAAATGGGGTTGTTGATTTAATTCTGCAAGAAAACTTCAGTTAATACATTCTATAATTGCATTTTGAGAGAATCAAAATTAAAAAGGAATTAAATGATATTAAAGTGAATGTGAAAATTCCAGGACTCTTCTGATGATTTATTATTTTCTTCGAAATAGTTTGGAGACTATTGATAGACTTGCTGTTGTATGGGACTTTTCATAGCAAGAGTATGCATTTGTCTTTTGAATGATACAACAGATCATTGCTCCTGTTTTTACAGTAAAATCACAGATTATTTTATGAGAATCTCGGGAGATGGGAGGAACTGGAGAAATACATCCCACTACTTCTGATAATATTCATTACCTTTAGTCATGATTATTCACTGTGCTAAATCTTTAAGGAAGTAAAACAGTGAATAATCCTACTCTGCTCTTTAAAATATGTGAAGCTGCTCTTAGTTATTAAACAGTAGTTAAAGAGCTGTTAGAATATTTTGACAGCAAAGCAGCAAGGGGGAAACCAATTAGAAAATAATCATGAGGCTGAATGAGCAGCAAAAGATGCTGTGCCTATCATGAATGGCAGGTGATGCCTAAAGAAGTTGCACAGTTTGTGTTTAGAAAATAGTGCCTGCACAAATAATAGAAAATTATAGAATGGTCTGTGCAAGCAACCCTCTGAGCATAGATTTTAAGGACAAGGGGGCACAACTTCCCATGCTTATTGTTACTCTTTACTCCAACCCTTTTTTCCTCTCAAGTTTGAATAGGATTTAAAACTTCTGAAAACAAGGATATTGAGCAATTCTGTGTTGTTCCTTGATGACTTCTGGGTTTTTTAAAACTTTTATCATACTATCCATGTGACTGTACCTAAATATGGAGATACAAGAAAAATTATTAGATGTCTTTTCAACACACAGTCAACAACTTAATTAGTCTTGTGGCTTATTGCTATTCATATGGTAGGAATTTCCACCCACTTGGAAGGTGGCCTGAGGTAATTTAGCATAGGTGGAGTAACAGAAATCTTAAATGTGTCTGAGATATAGGATGTTAAAGGGAAAGATAAAGCCAAGTGAGGTGCTGCTGCACTACAAGAATAGGTATCAGGTACCCTCTGTAGTTGCCAATCTTTTTACATCTAGAGCAAGTGCTCACCTGACGGGAGGATACAGTCAGGGTGAGAACTTGAATGAATAGTTCTGCATGACAATAGGAAAAAGTCATTCTACCATATATTTCTATAGTAAAAAGATGTTTTACTTATAGATAAATATTCCTGGCCCATGTATTCTTTGTTGTTTTGTTTTGTTTTTTTCTCCTAAGCGCTGTTTGCTGTGTCTGGAGCTCTCCTGTGTTTCTCCCCTCTGTTCTAGTATTTATTATGCCTGTGCATATAAAAGCCTTATGAGACTGTGGACTAAAGTGGAGGCAAAAAAAACAACTTCCAAACAATACTAGTATAGATAAATAGAGAACAGTTCTTTAATGAAAGCTTTCAGGTGTTCAGAGTACATAGGCACATACCTCAGTATAGAATTTTCACAATTTTATAGCTTCAACCAATTACCTTATCTAGTGGGTACATCCAGCCTGAAAACCCTTTGCCCAGACACCACCCTCAGAACTGCCCCATTGGAGCCCTCTATTTTGGTTTGACTATAAAATATCTTATTATTCTGCTCCAGGTGCTTGTGTTTCAAGCAAGATGTCCTGGGTAAAATCTCTTTCCTTGAAAAGACCATTAAACAGAATTTTAAGAATGTGGCACAAAATGTGAGAAAGGGGTGTAAAAACTGTTAACGGCTACCATAAGAGCATGATATTATACAGCTATATTAAAATCTATAAATATATAAAAAATCTTTAGGCTTCATAACACTGAGGCACAAAATTATCTGCCTCATCCCATTCTAATCTCCCATTACTGGATCTGAAAAAAATTACACTTTATTTGATCACCAGATGGAAGTAGCCTGTGCATCATCTCTTCTGTGCAATTCAGAATTAGTTCTTTATTGAAAAGTCAAACCAGTAACTATCTGATAGGTAAAGTATTCTGGATTGGCCCTGTGATTAAAAAAATAAAAATTTAAAAAAAAAATATTTTGTCAATCACTTGCACTACATTTTTAAGTTCTAGGAAAAGAATATGGATTATTTGCAATTAGTCTGAAACTTTTTTGTTTGTACTTTGTAGTGTACATTACTTCATGAACAGGTTATATTTAAATGAAAATTTAAATCTCTCTAGCTAAAGATATCTCTTTTACATTACAGGAGAATAAAGAAAACAAACAGTATCTATCTATCTAGCTATCAAAAATAATGTATTTCAATTATGCTTTTCCTGTCCTCTCTAAAGCCCTCTGATGAGCAGACATGAAAATCCTATCATGTTAAAATTAGAAACGAACTTCTGAGCTGCAATGCTGAAAATTCATAAAAAAGTTCTGTCCTCTTTGCCTGACACAGTAAATGATATGATGCCAGTAAGAACAGATTGTACTGCAGAGTGATTTTGAGTTGGAAGGATTGCACTGCACCATGAAACACACTGCAGCGAGAGTGACCTTATTAACAAGAAGTATGAATAGATAAATTTATTAAATCAACATACATACAGGAAGATATACAGTGCAGTATTGGTTTCCCAGTGTAAGCTTATTCTGTTTATAATCATGCTGTTACTTTTCTAGGATATATTTGATTTCTTTCTAATATGGTAAATAGATTTCTGTTCACCTATAATAACCTTAAAATTGTTTCTGTGTAAAAGTGTGTGTGTATAATAATATATAAAGTATATAATCTCCTATGTAATTATTTGTTTAGTCTGTCAGTTTTAGCTGAAATGAACTGAAAGTCTGTACAATTTTTTAATTTTTTTTCCTGTAAGTCTGTGTGATGAGCTATATTTTTTCCATAAAGCTTGCTCAACTGGAAAGTTTTGTTGATTAATTTTATTTTGCATTTGTCCAGGCCTTTTCTAGATTAACAGAAAACAAAAAGCAAACATCTTTTTCAGCCTTCTAAAATGTATCATGATGTCAAACATCAGCTTTGATTTTTAGGAAATTGGAGTAATAAAAGTTTGTGTGAAATCATACAGAAAAGGAAAATGATCACTAAAATTAAAAAACTCTTACTATTTTTTTTCTTCAGCTGACTTCACACTTTCTCATACATCTGTTCCCTTTATTTTAGGCGGGTTTTTTTGTTACTGTTTGGTTTGGGTTGCAATTTTTGTCTGTTTCTTTGTTTTTGTTTTGTTTTGTTTTTGTTTTTGTTTGGTTTTTTTGTTGTTGTTTTCTGTTTGGTTTTGTTTGGTTTGTTTGGTTTTTGTTTTGTGTTTTATATTTATTTTATTTAAAAATGCTAAAACTTCAGTATTCATGAAAATCTTGCTTAGAAGTGGGGTCTGTCAGGAATAGTGGCAGATTTATAGAAATTAATTGTGTATTTTTGAAGCCTCTGATCAATGTTAAAAAATCAAATGTAATTTTCAAACATCTCCCATAAATACCCATTTATAAAGTCATTGATGGCCCAATGATTTTGTCATTCTGGAAAGTATGGAAATATTTTTTTTTCCTATGCTGCCAAATTGATGAAAAGTCCTTATTGCTCTTACTTACAGTAAGTCTCAAAAAATAGGAAAATATCTCTCTGTGCTGAAAACTGCATTGTGAAAGCCCAATGTTAACTTCTTCACATCAGTATCTTTGCAAATTGATTATGTGACTAATGTGTCCGTTCTGGAACAGGCAGAGGTCACCAGTATCAAGGCCATGCTGCTGAGAACGCAGCTGCGCTGGGCAGGGCACGTCTCCAGGATGGAGGATCACTGCCTCCCTAAGATTGTGCTCTATGGTGAACTCGCCACTGGCTGCCACAAGAGAGGAGGCCCAAAGAAGAGATACAAGGACTACCTGAAACAACACCTCAGCCTTGGCCATATTGACCACCATCAGTGGTCCACTCTGGCCTCCAATAGGGAGACGTGGAGACACACAGTCTATAACGCTGCTGCCTCCTTTGAAACAGCATGCAGAATCAGCCTGGAGGAGAAAAGATAATGCAGAAAGAACCGTGCCTTGACAGTACCATCTACAGAGACTTTCTGCTGTGCCTCTTGCAACCGGACTTGCCTATCTCTCATTGGCCTTATCAGCCATCAGAGCGCTTGCAGCAAGCGTGGGTAAAACCCTCCCAAATCTTTGTTTGTGATGTCTAGCCATGATGACCTTTGCAAATTAACTTCCTCAAGCTCTTTTTAGTTGTCAAAAGATGCATTCAGACAAATTTGAATTTTGACTTTTTCTTCCTTGATATTTTAGATCCATTAAGAAAAATAAAAAGCTGTGTGTTTCATTTTAAGCTAATGTGCCTTTATTAGGCTGAAGTAACGTGTCCATCTATCACTATTAATTCCTTCATCTTTTTAAGTTAATTTCAAAAAGTATTATATGTTAGGCTATCTCTCATTCAAACCAGGGTTTGGTATAAATGAGAATTGATCCCAAACTAAACTACTGAGAAATAATATTCAAGTAAAACATTTGGGTTTTGTTACCACTCATTTAGGGTACAGAAGTAATATCATATTGCAAACTTATACTGTTCAAAACCACTCATAACCTGTGCATGCCTTTAAAGTAATGGAAAAAACCCCCATACCTTATGAAGCAATTTCAAATATAAAATAGAGGGTTGCGTATGCTATCTGTACAGTAGCTTCAGAGCAACAAAAAGAGTGTCTAAATTCAACAGATGTAACAAATTCTCTTTCACAAATGTGTCATATGTTTTTAAAAACTACATGGACTAAGAAAAACATTTAACACTAAAGAACAGTGATTCAGAAAATCTACATGAGTGACCTAAATGTAATTAATAGCAAACTGACATAGGAAGCATATATAAGACCTTTTGGCATGACTGAGTATGCTGCCACCGATTTTAGCATCCTTTGGGGAAAAAGACTTGCGACCTTCTTATTTAAGGTTCTGCTTTCTTGTAGCACTTTATCTCCATGTGATATGTAGATAAAAAGAAAACAAAAAGGAAGATTAGCTATAATACTGGAGTTTATTAATTTCAATATTCACTTAATGGTGGGAGTCTAAGTGTAGTCCTGAGTTTCTGACGTTACTGTTATTTTTAATACCAGTGTAATGTAAAATGCATAAGTGATCTTTAATCACGATGTCAGTCCTCCAAGTAATTTAGGTTTTGTTTATGGTTTAGGGGGGAAAATTTTTCAGTTTCCAAGACCTGTTCCCAGGAGGAAGGTTCTTTTTTGTGTGTGAAAAGACATTGCAGGTCTTCTGACTCTCCTAGTAAACGCGATCTCTGGGTCACTGGCATTTTTGTCTGTCTTTGGTCTTAAATGTATCATTAAACAAACCAGTGCTTAGAACTTCACTTCAAAGACGTAGTGAGTTGTTAGAAGCTGAACTTGTAATACTTCAAAATACACGAATCAATAAGATTTTGAACAGAATATGTCCCCATGAAAGCACCCTGAATACAATAGGGAAAATTCAGGTCCAGAATTCATCCTGCCTGGTACTTTTTTGCTTGTAGTATGGAACCAAGAGAAATCAGACACTCTGAAAAATCATTCTCCACCAAAACAACTTGAAATATTTAAGAAGGTTGGATTTGTCAACATCATTGACTTCTGTGCCTGAATATACTTCATATGGAAATAAAAGATTATAATTTACATATTTACAGTTCTGGAAGAAAAGGGTAAAAAATATCACAAGAACTTGAGTGTCAGTATTTGCTCTCAGTGTGTGTGCAACAGGTGTCATGGTCCTAATTTTTCACAGAATCACAGAATATTCTGAGTTGAAGGGGACAGATGAGGATCGTTGAGTCCAATTCTTAAAGCAAATAGCCCATACAGGGCTTGAACCCGTGAACTTGGTGATTTTAGAACCATGTTCCAAGCAACTGAGCTAATCTCAGGGTCTTGAGTGACTTTTCAGGTACTCTGTACATATTATTACTCTGTTGGTAGCAATATTACAATAATATTGATGTGTTGCTCTTTGACTTCTTTTCAGTGTAAGGACAGAGCAGGTTTGTTTTATTAGAACAAAGCAAACAGATTCCACCAATCTAGTATAGATTTTCTTCAGGGAATTTCATAATGTGAAATCATAAAAAAGCCAAAATCTATGTTTCAATTAATCACATTTGTTTAGATTCTGATGACTAATAACTTAGTGCCATAGTTACTTTCTGTACAGTAACAACCTTAATGGGATTCCAGAATTATTCATTTGTAACAAAAGAAAAATATATTCTGTACATCAGATGATATAGGTCAACATCACAAAATATTCTCCCTAAAATATGTATTGATTTCTGAGATTATTATTGCAGTTTTCCTGACCTGTCTGATTGTTTAAGACCATGAACTTTCCTATATGATGAAAATTTTAAATGTTATCCAATGTTTCATCTTTAAAATGTTCATTACAAAATATTTTTCAGTATAATATATAAAGAATTAGATGTAGATGAAGAGAATAACATAATCAGGATCACTGTTCACCTCAAGACTTCCACTAAATGCTTTGTAATGATGCAGATTTTATAGATTTGATTACCTTTCCTTCCCTATTAATGGTGTAGTGTTGCTTAAGTGTCAGTATTTTTGAGAGGATCAGTATTTTTAATTTCCACATTCTTAAGTCAACAGATACTTCCAAAATAATGTAAGTACCCTTTTGAAGACACTAGAATAGTGACTTAAAAGTGAATTCCCCATCAATTTGTCCAATCAGGCTCCTGAGCTACACTTGAAAAACGAAACTTCATGTCTAAATCATCTGATGACCTTGGGAATTAGATGGCTCATCCCTAAACAGTTGCAGTGTCTTCTCATTTATGTATTAATACACTGATATAAGATGGAGGATGTGATTATTTATATTTCTGGCTGACAGAAAGAGTTGAACTTTCATGTTCTGTACTTGTTTGTTTATTTACAAAAGGTTGTTAATCTTGTAAATTCTTACTTCGATTTCTCTACCCAGAAGTATCTCCAGTAGGAAATGACAAGGTAGTGTGATCACTATTTGCTTTTCTTTCCTTCTTTTCCTTTAAAAAAGTATCCTTCATTCTTCTTACAGAAGTAGCTGTGCCAGAGCTCCTTAACGGTGAGTTCAAGAGTGAGGATCCAGTGCAGGTGAGACGAGGACAGCTGAAGTGTATTTAGAGGCATCCCAGTCAGCACTCATATGAGTTACTATCTATCTTTAAATCTGCTACTTGATATTATCTGTAGAATATTAATATTATCTTGATATTAACTGAGAAACTCTGAGTAGTCATTCTCTATTTTTTTTTTTTCCCCCCACAGCCACATAAGCATGATGTATGAGACTGAGTACAAATATAGGTTCCTGGTATCACTTCAGTTGTCAGGGTGGTCTTCTGTTTGTCAATCAGCTCTCCATGGGTTTCATATTTGTCTTTTCAAAGCTTCTAGCATAGATTTTACATCAGATAATTTGAGTATTTGAAGTGCATCTTTATTCTGGTTTTGAGGTATCTGAATCTCATATATATTTGAAGTCCTTTTTACATCTCTGCATATGAAAGAACATTGAAGGTGAATGTGCTTTGGGGTGAGTCAATGAGATAGTGGTATTTTCCATTCCTTTCTTAATATTGTCTAACATTCTCTAATTGTGTCCTGTATTATTCTAGTTGACTTTCTTTTGACACTTAGAAACCAGATATTGGATTATTTATTATTGGCATCCCCAACCTTCTTTCCATTATTACTAAATTGTTGTGTGGTCTAATTCTCATATGCTAAATAATAAGAAAAAGAAAAACTACTATTTTTTCCTTACAGTTTAAAATTTAGGTCATTAGAAATTCTCTGTTACACTTCTATATAAACAGGGCATTAAACCATGTTGTTTCGGTGGGTTTTTTTTTTCTGTGCAGTTCCATTTTCCATCTTTTTTTTATTGTAGTGTAACGTTTTTAATGTGTACTACAGTATTCCTTTCACCAAATATCTGAGATGCTTGTATAAACAGTATCATATACCAGTATCTTAATTTAGAATCAGGAAGCTATGTCACATTCTCTGTTTTGATTTTTTTTTTCCCCCCACACCTGTGCTTAGGGAAAAAAACCCAATCAATCGAAACAGAAACATAAATATATTTAATCTTGATGTGTACATTTTACATGCTTTTTTTGAACATTCTGATCATGTCATACTTCATTATTTCCTTTCTGAACTGCCAACGTTTATGTTGGATATCCAATATGGGTGGAAGTATTTGATAATTTTGTCAGTTCTCTCTCTGATTTAATTAACAATTATGTGAGAAGAGATGGTCTATTCCAATGTGGTGACAGAGAACTCTGATAATTTAAGAAATTTATTAATATGTTGGCTTCATTGTTTCTCAGTTATGTGTGAGGTGCCAGGTAACACTAAAAAAAAAACATGAAAAAGAAATCAATGAGCAGAGTGAATAACAGGAAGCCTGTTCTGTGCTTGATATTAAAAGGACATACACAGACACATACAGGATAGCGACACAGGCTGCCACAGATAAGGAGCTGCCTTCGACATCATCTACATGCAGTACCAACACGAACACAAGCACAGCCAGACAACTACCCTTCTCTTCCTTGACTAGTAGAGACTGAAGCTCAGTTTTGACAGCACACACTCAACATGCTCTTGATTCACACAAACATGCACATTAATGGATCCCTTGAGTACCAATATAACCCTTTTGTCTGGCCAGCACTCCTGGCCAGTTTCCAGCCAACACCTCAGACCTGACTCCAGCTGCTGAGCTCAGATCCGCTCACCCCAGTCCTGATAGTAGCTGGCACCTAGTCCCTGCAGCAGTCACATGCACACAGACACACACGCGCAGGCACAATGACACAGACACGAAGAATAGAGAGCGGGATTACACAGAGATAGTCAAGAAGGCATTGATTTAACAGGAAGACAGCGCAGACTGGAGAGGAGGTGCAAGGCTCAGTGAGAGAAGTGCACTGACAAGCCTTATTTTGCGAATTACCAACCTTTTTCATATCCCTGTCTGTCTATTCCCGCTTTCTTCCTTCCCATTCCCCTTCCAGTGCACATTCCCCAATCAGTTTGTGTAGCTCCAAGATCCTTGGCAACATCCTGAACCCTTGGGTTTGCATGCTTATCAGCAGCAAGCTCCTGGTTCACCTGCAGTTTCTTGGTAGCACACAATTAGTGTAACTTGAACACATGTGTTTCTGGTCAATGCCTCTTTATGTTTGTTAAGTTTCTGTCTCTCTATCTTCTCATTTATGGCTTTTCCCTTTTCTTATTATGTCTTATTCCCTGTTATTATAGACTACAGTCAGTTATTCTTCCTTTTAAAGTTGACCAGCAAAACACTGAAAGCTTATACTTTTTTTTTTTTTCTATTTAAAGCCCCCTGTGTAATTGTGTGTCATTCCTGAAATCGTTTCAGTTCATCATGTAATTTCCATCTACCAATCAATCATTGGACACAAAAAGAAGAATTCTTAAATAACTGAAAAACCTGAAGACTTCAATTTTTTTGCATCTCTCACTGTCTCAAAACCTTGATGCTACTTCATTCCTGTAATGCAGTTTGCTGCAGAATTGCAAAAGGTCAATCTTAACACTTTTCATCATGGACTCATTCTGCCTAAGAAAAACCTTGAAAAGGTTAGTGTCTTGTGGAAGAGGAGAGGGACGTTGAAGGAAACAAAACATATTTCAGTTTCTGTTACAGGCACACAAAATAATTCAGTTTCAGGAAATTTCAACAGGAGCATCTTTTCATATAGTCTTTTTTCTATCTTTGATAGAAATCTCAGTCTAAAACTAACTAGGTAGACTAAATGCAATCATAAATAAGTAAGTACACATGCTTAAAAAGGATTGGAAGGATACATTGTCTTTACAAGGATGTAAAATTTATAGAGCATAGACTAGCTTTAGAACATTATTGTCCTTATAACACTGAGGTCATACAGATCAGAACATCGTTAATGCATAAGACTGAGACATAACTGCAAGAGAATTATTGGAAAATATTTACTGAGATACAGTATTTCAGTCATTTGTTTCAACAGCACTTCTCCTTTTTATGCTTGATTTAACTGATCAAATCTGAATTATAACAGCATGAACATTCACTATGTCCTTGTCATATATTGATGGTGACTAAACCTTGAACTGCTTCCACCAAAATCTGCCTTTCATTTTCCTCGATCACCAATCAGGAAACAGAAATTTGCTGTGAAAGCCATACATCTTCAATCACAATTACTGATCACCACTAGGGTATTACCTAGCAACTGTAAGTGTTCAGCATAAGCTTTCACATCAGAGAAATCTTAGAATGGTTTCAAATATCGAATGCCTAAAGGAGTCATATTTTCCCTGTGGGTATTTTTGTGAGAGGAGGAGGCAGAACTAACTGAAACACAGGTATGCAAAAGTAACAAAATCTTTTGCCTTTGGTGTTAGACAATTAGCAATGCTCCCTGTGTTAGGTGAGAATCCCAAGCATAAAATTTTATCAAATCCAAATGAAATAGATAATTCAAGTGTGGTGAGCTCTATAACCTCATATTCATCTAAGACACATCTGCTATCCTGTGTATTTGCGGAGAATTAAAAGTTTTCCAACATAATACTAGTGAGCTGAGCATGACCAGAATTTTAAACAAAGATTTGTTTGCTTCTGTTCTTCAAAAATAGAATATAATGATGTCTCCAAATGCTGCAAGTTTCCATCTTGTTTGTTTTTCATCTTGTAGTATTAATAACATTCTGCTGATCAAATTCATGTACAAGTATTTTGAGAGCTCCTGATACTTTGTTTTTGCTTTTTATTGGCCAGACAATAAATGCTTATCTTTTTTAATACATGAGAGATGAATACTTTCAAATACAAAAATATTCATTCCAGAAAAAAAGGATATAAATATCCTTTCTAGACATGTGATTTTTCTTCTGAATCTCCATGAAGTTTGGCAACTTTCTACATAAAACAAGGATATTTCATTGTATTTTATCTCTTGCTGTTGAAAGTGCTGAAAGAGGTGAAGACAAAAGGAAGGATAAAGGTAAAAAGCACCACAACCTAGCTGCTACATTATAGCGCTGCATATTTATTTCCTTCATTCTTCAATGTTTAATTTTAGCTTGAATATCTTTGACTAAGTACTTCCTTTGTTAGCTGAACATGCCTATACTAAGAGGTGATTATTTATTTTTAATAACTTCATAAGTTCTCTTACCTTTTTTCTTTTGTATTTAACATCCCTAAAGGAACTGGATTGGTGGTGAGTTAGGGACTAGTAAGAGCGTATATTTTTTTCACAGAAACAAGTTCACTCATTAGACTTATCAATTGTATTTGTTAGCAATTTTGGGTGTTCAAAGGTGCCACTGCAAGGTGTCAGATATTCAGAAGTCATCATTATGGATTAAATCCTACCTTTTTATCCATATTCTCAACTTTAAAGATTCAGATTTAATTAAAAAAAAACCCAAACAATAGTTCGCATGACAGTTCTAATGTCAGTCTTGTAACAAATCTGTATTGTTGTTTGTTGGTATCAGTCCTAGATCAGACCTCTCTAGGAAGGTTATCTCAGACCTGAACAACAGTAATAACATTGCTAATATAAAATTTGTTTAAACAATCAGAACAAACTTTTGGTCTCCAAATTCCAATATTTTTTGTCTTAAGGAATTGTCTGAAGGAATTTTACTCTGGCCATTAACTGTCACATTGTTTATTCATTTTTTTTACTATTAAAATAGGTATCTTATATAAATTACAAACATCTCATATTTTTTCACTCAAATGTGAATATACTAATCAGTCATAAATTTGCTTTACACAGTACTCATCTGCACATCCTAGCTTTCTGCAGGTTAATGACAAATCTTCACTTAAAAAATTTTGGAGTTGATTATTTTCTGTGCTTTTCTTGTTATGTTTTATGGTCCTTTGCATAATTCAATCTGAACTTCATACCTTCTAGCTGCAATTAAAACTGAGAGCTAAAAGTAGTGGAAATACTTCTAGCATGAGCTTTTTGTACTGAGTTTGTGGTTAGCAATTACAGGCACAGCTTTACCTTCAGCTGAACTGAACAGTATCTTGTTTGTGCTTTTCTAGTTTTACTACCAATAGTACTTTCTATATCTGAATTCAGCCAGCACTCATGTACTAAACCATATGAAATTGTCAAGGTACATAGGCAGGTGGGCAGTCTTGGGAGAGGGATGGTGGACAAATTGAACATTCCCTAGCGCAGAGCTAAATAAGTAAAGTTTGAAAGAAGCATTGCAATATATTAATGAATTCTGAGTCTGGGGTTGGAACAAATGCACAAACCTGATGTTGCAGTGATTTAAAAAGCACAAAATGATGGGTCTGCCATGTTTTGGTTGTATAGGGGAAGAGAGAAATTTGAAAAAGGGAAAAATCATTTTATTAGATTGGGCTAACAGTGATAGTATAATGCATGAGCCACAGGGATGACATGGCAAATGAAAAAGTCTAGAACCTCAAGAAGATAACATTTCATCAATAAGTGGTTAAGATTGCTGAACAGTCTGTAATAGCAATTAATAATCCTTCTTAAACAATTAAGGATGTGCTTGGGTGAAAAATCACTGCAATCTAAACAATATCCAATAGCTTTTACC
>VXAU01003740.1:252355-264238 GCA_013399695.1 Formicarius rufipectus | reverse complement strand
GGTACTTTAGGTCAAATGTTTAATATATTTTTCATTTCATTTCAGTCCTTCATTAAAAAATTTTGTTACAAAGGGTAAAAATATCCAATTAGTACCTGAAAAGACTTTTGAAATAATATAGGGCTGTCATATGTAATATTTTAATAAATATATCTGTCATCTTCTAAATAAAGGATAATTCTGTCCTAATCATGTATTTTATTAAGAAACTAATATTTTAAATATTAAAAATAATTTTAAAATGTTCTTTTTTCTTCCTGTTGTTTTTTTTCTTGTTGTTGTTTTTGTTTGTTTGTTTGTTTTGTTGTTTGTGGGTTTTGTTTGGTTTTGGGTTTTTTTTTGTTTTGTTTTTTTTTTTTTTTTTTTTTTTTTTTTTTTTTTTTTGTTTTTTTTTTTTTTCTTTGATTTTAGCTGTCTGCTGTCCTTATAGAACATATGTCTCCACAGATTTCATTTATGCAAAACAATATTTTTAGCACTTTTATAGAAATCTTTTCAGATAAGTAAAAAATCAGAGTGTAATATTGCATGGGAGTAATCAAAATGGTACTGAATAACATGCTTTTGCTCTCACTCCAACAGTAGGAGCATATTACAGTGAAGATAAGTCTAAGTTAAGAACAATTAGAGCTGCAAAAACAATAAACATCTATAAAAGCAGAGAGGTTGGAATCCAACCCACAGTCATTCAGGATAAATAACCTAACACAGTAAGCAGTGATCAGACATTATGGAGGCACTCAGATATACTGTGGTGGACTGTCAATATGTGAACACATGTAGATGATGAAAAGGTGTTTAAGTACAAACAATATTCAATAGTTTTATGAGTAGAGTATCTCATAAATTCTTTATTCCCAATCATCTAGCAAAATAAATCAAAATCACATGGGTAATATGACTATTGCATTGAAGTGAGTATGGGAAAAGATGACATTAAGATACTTTAATGAGGAACTTAGGATACAAACTTGGATGGATGGATGGGTGGATGGATGGATGGATGGATGGATGGATGGATGGATGGATGGATGGATGGATGGATGGATGGATGGATGGATGGATGGATGGATTTTTAGATAGATCACTGTTATTTATCTCTGTCTAAAGCATACTTTATTGTGATGAAGATTAAATTTAAAATGTATGTGTTCTCCTACTGGGTGAATTTTAGAAAAAATATAAGTACTCAAACAAGCAGAAAAAAAAAAAAGTTTATTTTCCAACTTAAAATCTGTTTCTTTTCCCTCTGATATAATGACAACACTGCAAAGTGGGCACAATATAAATGTGTATATGTTACAAAAGCACACTGGGAAATGTTGCTTAAATCCTAATCATTCTGGTTTCTTATGAACAAACAAACTGAGCCTAATGATTCACTTCATTACTCCAGGTTTTTAGATTTTGATTTTCTGATTTCCTATAATGTGGGTTTTGTTTGGTTTTTTTGTTTGTTTGTTTGTGTGGGGTTTTTTGTTTTTTGTTTGTTTTATTTAGCTAGGTCAAACTAAGGACTTTTCNTTCCTGATTGGCTTATAAGTGTTGTTGGTTTGTTTGTTTCTTTGTTTTCCATAGGAAAGGCTCACAAATGTTCTTTACTGCTCATGATAGGATTGCATCAGGTTTAAAGACAAGAGTACTGCAATATGATACTGAGTATTTTCAACGTCCTTCCTAACAGAAAGAGAAAGAATAAGCACGTGGGACACCATTAATTAAGGCACCTCTAAGCTGCCTACATATAATAAGAGGGGTCTGACTGCAGTTTTAATAGCAGAGCTATTTAGGGAAATACCACAGTTTGCATTCTTACTTCTTATAATCTGTGGCTAGGTTTCTGCTCCTGACCATTGTCAATGACTGGTTTACAATACACCACAGCAAGGGAGCTGCTCTGCCACAAAAAAAGCTCCAATTCTGAAGCAGGGTGCCTGTGTGGAACTGTGTACTACATGACACAAAATGAGTTTCATCCATTCCACCTGTGTGCAGTCCCTGCTGATTATCAGATGTGGCCAATATGAGACACAGTCTAGATTTAGATTCATCCTCATTTTAAGAATATAAGTGGCTGAGAGGGAAGCGCTCTCAGCCACCCAAAAAGGAGACTAAAATCATAACTGCTCAGCACAAGTAGCTTGTGGCCAAGGAAATGTCTGTCTGGAAGCACAAAAGTCAGGGACAGCACAACTTCTTGTAAGGTAATGAAGTTTCCCTTGGTGATGAAACAAGAAATGGTCACAGCATTGTCTTGTAACCATCCTGGAATACAAACACTCAGGGGACACTTTTGGGCAGCATTGTGGTGACGGCAGATGGACCATTGAACAATTGAGGCACCCTGTGTAAACACTCACAGAATCGATGCTGGTGCAAGAGTATATAATGAATTGGTTCATGACATAATTATGCAGACCCCCTTGTAGAACTGCTTATAGCAGTAAGACCAAATCCAATGTATTGTTCATTAATATTTTTTAAAATGTGCATTTAAGCAAAAATGTGTGTTTACTTTGCCTTGAAGAGTACAATAAAAATTTCTGAACATACTCCAAGCTATCAAGGGACCCTGATTATGTTTATCCTCAATAAATAACTAGAAGCTGTGTTTTCTCCTCTACTTTTACTTACTTTGACTTCTCTGCCAGAGGTTACTCTGATGACAACAGAGTCAGCAGAGTAAGATTTGAACTTTCCCTTTGACCACTTCAGTTTAGTACAAATACACCTTCACCAGAGAGTGATCTACTATGTAAATTCTGAGTCAACCATTGGAATCTAAAAAATTTTCCAGTCTAAAGGAAGAGACGAGACCCTACAGAGCTGAGTTTAAAATCTGCGTATAAAAAGAAGCAATTACACAACATTCTTATTTAATATGCCTCACATGTCCTCTCTATAAATGCTCTGTGTAAAAAAGAGTGAAGTCTTACTTTCATTTCAGGGTAAGAACTGTAGGCTGATTAGGAAGCCAAAGCTATTTCTTGGGTAAATGAATAGAGAAAATTTGCTCTAACTACTAATATTCATCCCCACAACCAAATAAAAAAAATGGTTCCTGACCTTTCAAGCAATCTTAAACTTCATGTACATTACCTACCTTCCACATCCTTCTTTATATATCCTTTCACAGTTTATTATTTTTCTCCCATTTAATGCAAAGTCTAGGTCTCCATCAGTTTTAGTAAAAGAAAATAATACCCAGAATCAGAATAGAAAAAAAATATTTGCATAGGAAAAAAAAAATGAAGAAAAAAATATTAGTAGTTTGTCAATATATTTTTGTTGGAGAGATATGATGCAATGTTTCATTTGACACACACAAACACAAAACTCACACATACATAAATAGTGAGAAAAATTATTCAAAGATGCTTGACACATACACAAAGAACGAAAAATAAAGAATATCAGTAATATCACAACCTGAATTTTCCAACAGTGACCAAGTTATGATGAATGCAAGGTTAACATTTCTTAATGATTGCAATAAAGGATTTAAAAAAAACTCTCCACAGGTGGTATAAAGTCATACTGGATCAGCACCATATTAAAATTTCATTAGTTAAAGTATACATAGAAAAAAAAAACCAAGAAAATATGTAAAACACAATACCAGAAAAAATGGACTAGCAGTCATTTAAAAAACTTTAAATCTCAGTAATTAGATTCCTTTCTGTTGAATTTTTTTGAGCCCTGACTGCAGTCCAAAAATAGTTTGCAAGTGCTACTCAGTCTGGCCATTTGGATTGTGAAGTGTCAAAAAGGAAAGTGTTTCACTTGGTATTGTGAGAATCTTAGAGGTACCAATTTACCACTCTCAGAAGTGGCTGCAGAAAAATTTCTTATCTTCTTATTTTTATTCTACCACTCTCTGTTCTTTAATCCTCTCTAATCCACTAAAAAAATTATCAGTTAGGATTTTTCCCATGTCAAGTTTTTGAACTGAGGGTAGTTTTACTCTAGCTTTGTTCTCAGAAGCGTGACGGCTCTTGGATCACTTTTGCAACAGGAATTGAATTTTTTCCCCACTCTCATAACTCAGAGCAAATTGTAAAAGGATTTTGGATTAAAGCAACAGAAGGACTTTAATCACCCAAATCTTACCATACCATTTCAGGAAGATTTCCCACTGAGGTGCTGTCTGACCCATAGATGTTGATGCATATAAAACTTAAAATTACCTATATGGTTAAAGGTTTTCTGGAAGAGCCCAAATTGCCTAAACCTCAAGCAGGTGATTGAGTATTGCTGCAATAACAGAAACTGACCTCTAGATCTCATATAGAAATAAGACATACTGTAGCCCTTGGCACTATAAAGATCATAGCTAAAAATCCGATGTATAGTGAAGATGATTTGAAAGGATTTGTTAAAATACTAAATTCAGATTTCTTCTCCATAGTCAATTATCTGATACATAAACATAACTTTAAATAAGCTGGTTTTATGCCTGCCACTTCTTCAGACCTCACTTGCTGGTGATTACAGGCCTCCATTTGATTTCCTGTAAAAGCTTCCTCTTGGTGAACTTATACCTATTTGTTAATTTGCCAGTATGAATTTTCTCCTTGGTATTCTAGTGCATTTGCAAAACATAACCTTATCTTAGCCTTTTTTCTTCTTTTCTAGAAAAGCTATCCCTAGATGGTATATTTGACTGAAATCTGAGCCCAAGAGCTTTACCTATAACTGCACTTGCTAACATGAAATCCTTACAAGTCTGAAGCGCTGATTATGCTGGGCTGTGTTGTAGCCTTCTCTGTGCCAAGCTGGGGATCATGTTGATAAACACCAACACCATAGCCAGAATGGTGAATAATTGAAACAGCTATGACTGAGGATTATTTAAAGAGCTGTTGTTCTTTAACCATCTGTTTAAGCAGCTGTTAATAATCCTAATACTATGCCACTCATGGTCAACAAAGTCTCAATGAAATAGCAGTACTATTCAGGGTCGTTATCGGGATCAGTGCTGTTTAACATCTTAGCTAGTGACATGCACAGTGGGTTTGACTGCACCCTGAGATAGTTTGATTATGACACCAAGCTGTGTGGTGTGATCTACATGCTGGAGGGAAGGGATACCATCCATAGAGGCCTTGAGAAGCTTGGGGAGTTGGTCTATGTGAACATCATGAAGTTCAACAACGCCAAGTGCGAGGTCCTGCATATGTGTTGGGGAAACCCCAAGCAAAAATGCAGGCTGGGCAGAGAACAGAGAGCAGCCCTGAGGAGAAGGACAACGTGAGCAGCATATGGTGCATTTGCAGTCCAAAAAGTCAAACATATCCTCAGCTGTGTCAAAAGAAGCACGGGCAGCACCCTCATGGAGGTGATTCTCCCCATCTACTCCATTATTGTACGATCTCACTTGGAGTGTGACATCCAGCTCTGGGGCCCCAACATAAGAAGACATGGACCTGTTGGAGCAAATCCAGTGAAGTGCCACAAAAATTATCAGAGTCCTTTGAAGACAGGCAAAGACAGTTGGAGTTGTTCAGTGTGGAGAAGAGAAGGCTCCAGGGAGACCTTATAGGAGCCTTTCAGTACCAAAAGGAAGATGAAAGCTGGAGAGGGACTTTCTACAAGGGTGTGCAGTGCTTAGACAAGGAGGAATGGCCTCAAACTGAAAGAAGGTAGGTTTGGACTACATTAGGAAGAAATTCTTTATTATGAGAGTGGTAAGATACAGGTTTGCCCAGAGAAGTTGTAAATACCTCATCCCTGGAAGCATTCAGGTCAGATGGGCCTTTGAAGCAATGTGGTCAAATGTAATGTGTCACTGCACAGGGTAAGGGGAGTGGAACTAGAAGACCTTTAAGGTCTCTTCCAACTCAAACCATTATCTGATTAATTGTTTCATACTAGGTACAGAGAATAAGAGGAACATTCCCAGGGAATCTTATTCTTGAAGGTTTTGTTAATCAGTTCTTTCCGTTTGAGACTGCTGACGACTAGTATAGTCTGCCTTGCTACAGTCACGTGGAATTTGATATTGATGGCTGGCTGCAACAATATCAATCAGCTGAAAGGTAATAAGAAGTGGTTTCAGCTGCAGAAAACAGCTGCAAACAACTCCAACAC
Source organism: Formicarius rufipectus (assembly GCA_013399695.1). Classification (NCBI taxonomy): domain Eukaryota; kingdom Metazoa; phylum Chordata; class Aves; order Passeriformes; family Formicariidae; genus Formicarius; species Formicarius rufipectus. The sequence continues at coordinate 258,148 of VXAU01003740.1, read as the reverse complement.
CCCAACAGGTGGTCTTTAATTGCACACAGACTAAAACAAAAAAACATACTCTCACAGGTGTTTATTCAAAGTAAGCAGTAGTGATTGCTGCTTTCAGATGGCAGGTGAGAGGCTGTAAGTCTAGTGTTTGTCATTGAGTGCTTCTTCCCTGGAGTTAGCCCATCTGATTGCACATGAAAGAGTACTCTGCCTTTTAAAGCATTTTGTAACAGCCACCTCCCTGCACATCTGGGTATTCAATGTGTTCTCACTTAGATTCAAAGGCAATCGCCTAGGAACTTTACAAAGCAAACATCTTGAGCTCATTTCTTAGTAACTGTAGCTGTGAGACATTTTGCCCCTGTTCTGATCAGCAGGAATCTTCACAAGCTACTTGGGTCAAAAAATGTGTATAGTATTAAGTAAAGATCCATGCTACCTACAGTGAAATTAATAATTCCTTAATTCAGTGAGAAAAACCTGATCTGAGAAATTGTAGGATCATTTTTCCACTTTTGTTGTGTTCCACTGGCATCCTGTATACTTTTAATGTATGCAAACTTTTATATTTCTCAGAAGTTTCCAGCTAATCAAACTACAACTTCTCAAAAAATTTCTTCTCATTAATCCCTAAATGAAAGACATTGTAGTGTTTATTTCAACTCTAATTCTATTAACTACACTTCTCAGCTAAGCCAAGTTCTTCCTCCCAGCACAACATATCAGAAAATTTTATCAATACATACCTAAATTTTGTGCCAAGAAAATAAAAAAGAAAGTTGTTGGCTATTTCTTGAGGGGTTCCATAGCTAGGACATATTTTTGCCATTACCAGTTAAAAAATCATGACCTTGACCTGGCAGTGCCAGGTTTCAACCTCTCCATGGACAGAGCTCTGTGTTGCTGGTTTAACACTTGCACCAGGGCCAGTGACTACTGTTTCCCTTGCTCCATCTTCAGCTCTGGGGATGGTATCACTGGGGACACACACTTCTCTCTACCTCTCAAAGACATTTTCTGCTAAATAGCCGTTTGTGTGCATGGGGCTGTGGGCCACTGCCAGGCTGCAGTGGGAGAGGAAAGTGAGCCGTGATTAGAAAACTAAGAAAATTAAACCAAAAAAATTCTATATCTGAGCAGGAGGAAACTTGTCCACTGCAACTACCTCAGGCCTCCTGGCAGAGACCTGACAATGCTGAAAATTTGCTGCACGCAGCAGCTGAAACCATCCTTCTAAAGATAAAGAGAAATATTAGAACAGTGAGCACACCACCAGCGAAAGGGATAGATTTGGCAAATTGTCTTTGGCAAGATTATCATCTATAACATCTTCTACCTTTAATATTGCTAGTAAGATCATTTTTATACTGATTAGATCACTTAGTCAGTGAATGTTAGTATCACTGTAGTTGGATAATAATGTTTATTGTATTTTGGCTACAGTGATGCAACTTTTAAGCAGACTAAAAATTAATTCTCACCTTCACATATATGCTGTATTCCTTTTTATCTTTTGTCCATAACAATGTTTTAACTGTTATAGCTTCACTAGGTCTCCATGTTGCATCCATGAATACTCTTTAGTTAATTATCTCCCCATACTCAGTTTCCCTTTCCATCCTTTTCTCCACCTTCCCTCATCTTTTCCTATTTGATACCTTAGCAAGTATTAATCTGAAACCCAGACACCTTAGATCTGCTGCCTTATTTTAATTATTAGAAAATCAGTAGTGCTCTTCAAAGATGAATGAAGTTGGTCAGGAGTGGTCCACATTCAATAATACTTATCACTTTTTCATTTATGCCTTCAGCCTTTTGTGCAAAACTTTTCTAAAGTAGGAGTATACAACATAAGTGAGTGGTTAAGCTACAAAGAAGTTTGATGACTTAGCTCTGTCTCTAGTTCTTGTGCCAGTGGTCTCCTTCAATCTCTTCTAGACGTGGTCATGCCTTTACATTTCAGTTGCTTTCAGGATTTGCTCTAGTTAACCTTCATACTTTCTTTTCTGCCTGAAAGACAGCAAATAACTAGAATTAGAAAGTGTGGAAAAGGAAAAGCAAACAATATATGCTACATTTGGCAGCCATACTAAGAGCATCTGTGGTCACTTGTCTTGTTCAAGTTGGAGGAGGCTGAGGGGAGACCTTATAACAGTCTACAGCTTCCTCACAAGGCGAAATGGACGGGCTAACACTACTCTCTGGTGACTAGTGACAGGTGACCAGTGACATGAGGAAATGGCATGAAGCTGTGTCAGAGGAGATTTAGGTTTGATATTAGGAAAATCTGGTTCTTTACCCAGAAGGCGATTGAACATTCAAACAGGCTCTGCAGTGAAACGACCATGTCACTGAGCCTGCAAGATTCCAAGAGGAATTTGAGCAATTAATGGTCTCAGGCATATGGTGTGACCTTGAGGCAGTCCTGTGCAGGCCAGGAGTTGGACTTCAATGATGCCCTGTGAGTCACTTCCAATTCAGGATATTCTATGATCCTATGATTTTTTTCCCCTGAATTTTTACGCTGTCTAATGGGAAAACTGTTCAGTTCACATAGTTTAGTCCTATCAGTATAGAAGCAATTTTTTTAATATATTAATGATATGCAATAAACAGTCAGTCAGTGAATTACATGTTAAAGACCAATAAAAGCAGTACAAAAAGATACATCACAATACTCGACACATAGAATGTTAACAAACACCTACAGCTTTATAATAACCCTTCTATAACTCATCCCTGAAAAGTACAGTCACACACCACCCCTGCACACTCGCAGTGGCTGAAATGCAATCTCCCGATGTGTAGGTGAGGTTACAGCACATGCAGATCCTTCTGTGGAGATGTGGGTGCACTAGATGAGCTTGCAGCCTGCCACTGCTAGCACTCCACTAAGGCACCAGCTGTGAGCAGGACTCCCATGTAGACCCACACACTCAGGGTTGAGGTGACCCACTCCCCACTGTTCCTGTGCTGCAGATCATTTTCAAGTTGCAAGCTGCTTCTGTGTCCCAAAGGAAATGCTGAGTCTGGCCCAGGTAGGTTGGGAACACCACAAGGTGATGCCCTGCAGTACCCAGCCAGTGTCACTCTTCCTCATAGTGCTCCAAGGCCTCTTCCCTCACCTTTAAAAAATTTCTTGGTTTCATGTCTATGTGCTTTCATGTTGAATATTTAGTAGCTCTTTGTAATTCCCTGGTTAATATTGGCTTCTGGTCAGTTTCCTGTTTAATTCTATCAATTTAGGCCAAACTTGCTCTCAGACAGTTTTGCGTGTTTGATTTACTTACACACACTTGCACTGACAGTTCTGTCTTAAAAGCTACTGCCAGTGATGGACTCTGCACTCGACATACACAACTGGAAAACATAAAGCCCTGACTAAATAGCAAATGCCTTCCCTCAGTCCCTTTCATTAAAAGCAGTGGACAGCAGGCCATGTCCAGTCTGTTTTACTACTAAGGGCAAACTTTTTGTATGTTGTTTCTTAAATATAAGTGGCATATATGCTATTCTAAAAATCACACAGCACTAACTCTGGTTCAGCAGACACATTAAGATCATTGCTTTCTAGACCTAGAATTTTGTGTGCCAGTTCTTACTGGATTGAGATTGTCAGGTTCCTCTACTAAAAAATATTTTTAAAAAAGCTTAAATTCCATTCTCATTACATATGTGATGATGTTCTCTATTTTTGTATATGAACTTAATGGTACACTTGTCTTTGCTATGTAGTTCTCCTTACTAATATCTGATAAAGAGATTTTTGGGATATCAACAGACAGCTTAGAGGCATTATTTATTGATAGAATAACATTATTTGTTAGTGGACTTAGTGAAGGCTCTTCTGGCAGATGCCATAGCCTGATAAAAGCAATTGCAAAGCAAAGTTTCAGACACTAAGAGTGGGTTTCAGACTGAAACAATAGGACATTAAAGAATAAAAGTTTTCTCAGGTCTACTGCATTTTTGTGTATCAGTAACATCAACATCAACAAAGCAGAAGTCAATAAAAAAGAGATACTTGGGTTGATGTAATTAATTTGTGTCAAACCCAGACAAAGAAATCCGCATTGTTCCTCTTCGTTATTTTTCCTATTTTCCTTTCTCTCAGAGAAAGAGCAGCAAGGAAATCTGTTATGAGATCAAAAAGAAATAATTTCAGGAAACCAAGGCATTTAATGGAAGCACAGAGAAAATACTGCTGGAGTGGGAAGTACATGTAGGCATCTGCTTCTGTGAAAAAAAAAAAAAAAAAAAAAAGGATGGGGTTGGGGGTAAATATGCTAGAATGCACTGATCTTTATACAGGTTTAAGGTAGGAATTACATCAGAAGAGAGATAATTCCCAAGGTCTTTTCTGGCCTAATTCTCTGTGAAATGCTGGGAGTCAGATGCATTAATTCTTCAGCACCCACAAGAACTGACTGGAAATGCTGTGCACCTTAGTACCAGTTTCCTGCCATCTTTCCTGTGTTAAGCTGTAAACCCACTAAACCATTTTTTTCCCGAACTACCTGATTCACTTGAGGCACAGAACAGGACAGAGACTGCAGCAGGGTGAAACCCAGCAGGAGAATCAGATGGAAAGGGGATCCTCAGGGTAGCTGTAGGAGTGGATCCGGCAGGTGCCTAGTCCATATTTTGAGATAAGAGAGCTGTTGAAAAGCTTGCAAAAGATAGAAGATAAATAGTGAAACGTCAAGAAGGTGGAATGGTAGCAGCAGACATCTTTATGATCTTTAGTTTGCCCAGATCATTGAAGTTTTGTGCTACCCCATTTTACCCCACATGTCACATACCCTAAATGCTTACAAATTATATAGAAGAATCAAATCATATTACTGAAATGTTTGCAAATATGTTCACATCAAAAAAACACCAAACCAAAATAAAAAATAACAAAACAAAATCCCATATATAGCACAACTGGGATTGCAATCTACAGCTCTGAAGGATGTTTAGAATGAGTATCTTCTAGCCCCAAATCAAACAAAACAGTAAGTATCAATTAATACAATATAATTGACTTCCTGTGACTTTTATGAACTTAGTTTATTAGAATTTATATAATTCTTGTGTGATATAATCACATCTAATGTGTATGTGTCCTTTTTTATTTTTTCCCCATGACAGGGAAACATATAAAACCAAACTCAAACAAACTTCAAGCCTGAACTGGAAGAAGTCATCATCCCCATACTTTTTCAGGCAAAGGGCAGAAGGAAGCCCCTAGAAAGCAAATCCTCCTCTTCCCACACCCCAGGGGCAAGGGTTTGTTTTTTGTTTGTTTGGTTTGTTTGTTTGTGTTTTTTTGTTTGGATTAGTTTGTTTGTTTTTCCTTTCCCACAGTACAACCTGTTAACTGCATTAGTGAGGTTTCTTTGACTTAATTCGGATTATTGGTGAATATTAGTGTAACTTTGGGCTATTAGACAGTTTAAACACTAATTGATCTAATAGTAAACTCTTAACTCTATGTATGTTATTTGTGCCCTTTTGTTTATAACAAACCCATGACCACAGCATAATTTAGTTCTGAGAATGTGAGCCTGATCTTGACCACAACAGCTAAAGCAGTCTAAACTTAATCAGGGTAGGTGTTGATGAACATAAGATAGGATGGTAGGACTGTAATTTCTCTACTCAGTTGTATGTCTTTCTGTTTGAAGGGGTCTACAATACAGTTTTGTGGCTGTATCAGGAGCTTATCTGACCAAATAACTTGGTTTTGTCCTTTTTTTTTTTTTTTAACTTTGGTTTTGTGTTGGTTTTGGTTTTTTTTTTTTGTGGGTTTTTTTTTTTTTTTTTTTT